>CAUYON010209796.1:0-10305 GCA_963573935.1 Arctocebus calabarensis | reverse complement strand
AAATTTTTTGATCTTTCTAATCACTATGTGAGTTTTTAAATACAAATATTGCTGTTTTTATCTCAGACAAAATAATGTATATTTTTCTAGAATACAAAATAAAGATATAGCCCTAGGGCTAATAAAATATGTTAAAATAGTGTAAGCAAAGATTTCTCTACCCAAGTTGAGTGTATTAAACACAATGAAATGGCTTGTCTACTTTGATGCAGTTTTCTTATTTACATAATTAGTAATGCGTTGTGAGTAAGTGAATGAATACTTGCTCTTTTTCTGTGCATCAGTTAGGAATTACGTTTTGCTGCTAATATAAGAGACCTTAATTCAATGATGTCTATGTGTTATAGATTAATTTTTTCTCACATAAAATTAATTGGAAGATAGAACATTGTGAGCTGTTGAGCCAGTCTAGAAACTCTCAGGGACACAAGCTGCCTGTCTGATTTTTTACTCTATTTTTCATGGTACATGCCTTCCTCACCAAAGGCATTAGATTACTATAAGGTATCTGTCAGTGGAAAAAGGGAAAAGTGAACAATACTACGGTTTTAGTCACTATCCACTTACATCTCACTGACTGCAGTGAAACAGAAAATATGGTCTTATAGGTGGGAACATTGTTAGTAGAATAAGGTGCCGGGCACGGTGGCTCACGCCTATAATCCTGCACTCTAAAGGCTGAATGGGGCTGATTACCTGATCTCAAGAGTTAGATACCAGTCCGAGCTAGAGCGAGACCCTGCCTCAAAAAATAGGCAGCATTGTGGCAGGCTCCTGTAGTCCCTGCTACTTGGCAGGCTGAATTAAGAGAATCGCTTGAGCCCAGGAATCTGGAGGTTGCTGTGAGCTGTGACGCTCTAGCACTCCAGCAAGGGTGACAAAGTGAGATTCTTTCTTTAAAAAAAAAAAAAAATATATATATATATATGAAACTATGTTAGTAGGACAGAAAAAAGGATAGTAGTACTAAACTATGTTAGTAGGATATTCAGTTGACAAATCACTGTGTCTTCCATACCTGTTGGGTTAACAACTAATGATGGCTCTGAAAAGCACTCAAATCAAGATTTAAGAGAAAACACTGCCATGGTATTTCTTGTCAATCTGATTATTCCTCTAGGATAATAACCACATTGTAGATTTCTCTGCCTCGTGACTAACATTATAGATGTTTTTCTTCTTTGCCCATTACAAGCAGTAAATAGGCTAATTTCCTATTTTAAGTGCTTGGTTCAAAAAATACCCAATTTGTTTAACCTATGTACATACATTGTAGAGAATTATATCCATATCTAAATTTTTTGACTCAAAATTCATCTTGACTTTGTGATAAAGGGAAATCTACCTACCAAAAATCTATATAGGGCACTTAAATCTTTATTGTTTTAAGTATTTATTTATTTTGCATCATCTGATTAAGCAGTTCTCTTTTAACATAGCATTTACTAGAATATACATTTGTTAAGTGAATAAGTCAGCTTGGTGAAGAACCTGCCCACCTCAATTACTTTTAATCAGGCTATGAATTCAAAACATTGTCTCTAAATTATTGACCAAACTTTGAAGAAGTATGACAAAGCAAGAATAAATTCTGTGTGACTGAGTACTACTAATTTGCAAGTTTTCAACCTATACATTATATAAATTAATGATTAACATTTAATGACTTTGAATGTACTGTAGCATGAATAACAAAAGTACAAATATAAAACAAGCAAGTAGAAACCTTTTTAAAATCTAAATATAATTGATACTTTTTACATTAAATAATTACTAAACAGATAAATATGAGCATAAAATAAATAAAAATCTAAATATAATTTGTTACCAAAAAAATCTTCAGCATTCCATTTCATATACATCATCTATGCTTGTTTGACACGGTTTTTTTACTGTGCCTCAGCCACTTTCAATATGTTCCTAGAGTTAGGCCCACCTGTAATCTTTTGAATGCTGTTTAAATTGATTTGCAGCACACAATGTAAAATTTTGACTAAGCAATGATTAACTCAATACTCAAATTTATTAGTTCTTTCAAGAATGATGAGCCTGAAAAGATTTATACTATTTATTCTTTTGCTTGTATTTCCTACACATCTATAGCAGGTAAATATTTATCAATATGATTCTAAGACATATCTCTCCACCCTCATTCGAGTATGTACAAATTATTTTCTCTGTCTTTTTAAGTTGTCAAGTTTCAATCTCTTGGCCAACTGATAAATATCTGCTGAAGACTAATACTAGTTATATGCCCGTTGCCAATTCCTGCCCTGGAGCTCTACGGGAAAAGAAAATTTGATTTATTTCAGGAATAACTTCTGTGACTAGAAGAATTCCTGGCACATTGTGTGTGCTCAGGAAATAATTATAGAGTTCAGCTGTTGAATTACTTTGCAAAATCAGAAGTAGAACCTAGACACATTAGCATAGCACAAAAGACTTTGTTAGCAGAGTAGGTATCCATAGATTTTCATGACAACTCATAGCTATGAAAATTTAGGAGTCTCTGATGGAATCTGAGATGGGAAATAATGATGTAAATGATTCAGGTCTGAATATACTCCAGTCAGTCTGAAGTACCTTACCATCATTATCTTATGTGAGCTCAATGATAATACTGTTATAATCTACCATTTGCAAATAAGTAAACTAAGGATTAAAGAGCATACATTCCTTTGGTCCCAAATAGTTTTGAAGCTACTGATAGTCTTATTTCATAATAGAAATCTTTAGCCACAGTAATAACTTGTACTTGTTAAAATGAAACACCTCTGCAAGTGGAGAAGCCTGTAGGGTTTTCTCCCAGATCAAAGCCATTAGGGTCATCTTTTTTTCCCTAGATTTGCTGCTGTACCTAAACTAAATGAGTTATATGTAAGAAATTAAATGCAAGGTTTATTTGATATGCTTATTTCAGAAACTAAAATAAGTTTCATGATGTTCCCCATTTCTTCTGTTGCTAAGAAACTCACATGACAGGATTGTGTAAAGTGCCCCAGATTCAAGTGCAGAGCAAAAACAATTTACTGAAAGACAGCAAAAATCCACCAAAATGATATTAAGAGGTTGTTTTTGAGAAATAATTTAAATATAACCCATTTATTGGCTTTTAAGAGAAGATATTTTTACCACAAATGGAGCAAATAAAGCAAAATTACATCGTTAGGTTTCATTCACCTTGAAAAAAATCTCAAGGACAGAAAGATGTATTTTATGCATTTGTATTACTGTGAGTGCATTTTAAGGGGTTTGGCAAAATTCCTCTTGTGTTCATCAATGTAACACAAAGTTGACCAATTAAGTTTGCAAAGTCATCCTAGGAAAAAGTGCTACATACTTGTTACAGAACATCACTAGGATCACTGTTGAAGTACTCTCTTTGGTCGACTGAGGACCAGGGTGATATTTAGCAATGCGGTACGTAGCACTTCATCTGGGATGAGTTCTAAAACTTAATTGTCAGACATACAATGACAGCTCTGATGGCCATTAGAGAAAAAGACAAAATTGCTTTGAAGGTGACCTAGGCGTAGGGATGGGGCATCACTTCCCAAAAGGAGTACTTTGAAGGTGTCTGTTGTGATTGATATTCAGCCATGAGGTATGTAGCACTCTTTCCAGGGTGAGTTCACAAACTTAATTTTCTTATGCCTATGGTCTATTAACATTTTCTTAACACTGTTCACAAACATACTACCATAGATACTTAAAAATGAAAACTACTCATTACTAATTCAGTATTTTTTGCTGTGCTTCTATTTTAATAATTCACTGAAATTCGTTTGTTAGAAATGAAATGTGTCTTCATTACACTAACACATTTCACATAAACATATTTGGCCTTTCAAGGACTATCAATTTTTACTTAATGCTGAATAAATCTGCCTTTCTCTAAAGTTAAAACAGGTGGGTTTGAGTAGCAAACAATGCAAAAATAAACACTAAAAGGACCTTCTTCTTGTTATAAATGCAAAGGTTATTTCATAATATAAAATACTTTATACTCCTGAACTGTAAAAAACGACATACTCGATGATATGAAGATGATAAGTAGAAACAAGATATTGAGGAAGTGTGCTATCTTTATAATGACTCCCCCAAAATAGTTGTTTTGTTTTATAAATCAAGATGATAGCTGTTATTCAACTTTGTTCTGACCCATGGAAAGGCAGCCTGATAGCGTAAAAAGTACCAAAACAGAGGATGTTTTCTCTCTGAGTTTAGAGAACAAATTAGTAAATGCAGTGAATTTGGAATGACACAGAATTACAAAGAATACCTCTGTTGAGCATCTAGTTCTGAAGTTAAGCATACCTTATACCTAAATGATTTCAGCCACAATAGTTCTCATTATTCTTCACCTGACAATGCCTCTCTAAAAGTCTCAGGGCTACCATTTTTTCCACTTTTCTAACTGGAAATTTTTTTTATTATCCATCCCTACCATCTGAATATAATGACCCTAAAAAACGCATTCATAATCTTATGGTTGGGCTGTAAAACGATCTCTCTTCATGATATTACTATTCAGTGACCCCTTCATTTTTACTATCTGCCTTGTAATTTCCACACTATTAGAACATCATATCAGCTATACCATACTCTCAATAGTATTTCAAACCTTATTCACACACATGCTCATTGTTTGTGGTCAATAGGTGTATATAAGTGTATTCCCAATTAGATTACAAATGTCTTGTTGTGAATCTTTAATAAGAGCCATGGCAAATGTTGCTGATAATGAAATTTTATAAAATAAATTGCCCATCCTTCAAATATTACAGATAGCTAAAAAATATTTAAATACAACCTGATTGATGACACAAAGTATGAGTAGGTTACAAAAATTTTTATTGTGGTCTTATTCACAATTATTTTCTCAGTATTTTTGTAAATTAAAATATTTATTAATCAATGCCACATTGCATTTCTGATCTAGTCAAACTTCTATAGTTCTGTTCTATAATTAAAGGCTCTCCTTCTATATCTTACATTTTCACAATTTGCTCCTCTTTTTTAGAGAATTTTTATTTTTCTTTTGATTACTCATATATCTGAATGTGTCTGAAATATTCTTTTTTGAACTTCATGGTAATAACAACCTAGAAATAAGTACTACTTTAAAATGTTGAAAATAAATAAAAATGAATCCTTTTAGTTATAATATCATGCTAAAATTAAATGTATTTCTATTTTTATGCAAAAATCTACAAGAAAGAAAAACAGCAAAAGGCCAAGCTTATCTTTATGTTACAGAATTTTATACAGATTTTTATCAAGAATCAGTGTAAGATGGGTTGCAGGAAGTGATGGAGCAGTATAATCCTCCATATCCTGTGGTTTTACAAACTACCTATGACTAAACACATATTTCTGACATACTTGTTATATTGCTCTCAGACACAAAGCAATACATGATGATGGAATATGCTTCATGAAATGGTTCCTTGAGAGTTTACATTTTGTAATGAAATTAAATAATATTGATTCCTTCTGTTATTTGTGACATGCCAATGCTCATGTGCCCATGATGTTAAAGAATTCTGATGGAAAATTAGAATTAACTTACATTTTCCATGTAAGTACCCATCTATAATTTAGTGATCATTTAACTGGTTTATGAGAAAAAGTAGTGGGGAGAGGAACGTGGTAGACTAGAAAGCAGCCCGCACTCCCAGTTCTCAAAAAGAGGATTAAAGTTTGCAAGTAGAGGTTCACTTGAGGATGGAATGTCTCAGAGCATTATGAATCATCAGGGAAGCACCCAAAGTACAGGAGAGAGATGCTGGGTGATCCACTTGGCACACTTGGAAAGTACGTAGGGGAAATGTCCCTACATGAGGAAGGGTCAGTGGAAACATCCCTGGGGCTTCACATTCCAACAGTGGTTCACTGCATCATGAGCAGCGTGGGCCCTTGCCCACCAAGCAGGCCTCAGGGCATTATAGAAGAGAGAAGCTACAGTTGGGAATCACATGTTCTACTTCCAGATTGCTGCAACAGACACCATTTTGCATTCTGAGCCCCCAGAGTACCCAGTCTGCAAAGGGGTTGGCTCCACTGCAGCTGCATGCCCATTATACCTTCTGGGTTGAAAAGGGAGTGGGGAAACGGTAGTTCTCATGTGCACTGTGGTTCAGCCCCCTCTCAGACATCTGAATAGAGCAGAAACCCACCAGACCTTAGGCTCCTCCCACAATCTCAATATCTTGATGGTACCTCAGCAGCAGCCAGTGTAAGATCTAGGCAGAGTGAGAGCCCCAACCATCCCAACTCTCCAGTAGAATGTGGTGCATCTCCTTGATCCCTCCAGCCCTGGGTGGCCCAACTGCTGTAGTCTAATAAGCTATCCTGCTCCCATCCATAATCCTATAATACGATTCTTCCAGGTGACAGTCAGACCCCCTGCCAACATATCAACTTTTTCAGTAAGCTTTTCCACAGTGCCCTGTCACTATCTGAAGTTTCATTATGCACTCATGTGGCCACTAAGATCCCATGACCAACGCAGACACCAGCCAAGGTCCCATGACCTGCTCTGCCACCAGCTGTAGTTCTCAGATGTGTCCAGGTCACATCAGCAACCTCCATGGAGAAGGAACCAAGTCTCCCACTTTAGTTTCCAAAAGAAGCCTGGAAATCAACCGACCACTCAGAGAATATCCCCCATCTGTGGCTTAGATTGTCACAACCACAAAGGAATGAGACAACATAGGAGAATAGTGTATTCCAGGCTCTCAGTGAATCTGCTCCTCTCCCACTGGATCCATCCTCTGAAAAGTGCTATCTGTGAACTTCTCATTCCTCAGACTAACTAGAATATTGCTCAGCATAGAAGATCCAGTACTGCAAACCTATTAGCCCTGAGCTGAGAGAAGTAGTTTCAGATGAGGAGAAAGTAGCAAAAGAATTCTGGCAAAAAAAAAAATAGTTTGACAGCCCCAGAGAATCATGGTAGATCCACAACAATAAGCAAATTTTAAAAATAACAGAAATGAAATTCATAATATGGATGGCAAATAAGATTAATGGGATTGAAGAGAGAGTTGAAAGCCAAAACAAACAAACAAAAAGAGTATTTCAAGACACAATTGAAAAATATGAAAAATGGTCTAAAGAGGCAATAAAAGAAAGAATATAACAGAACTTAAAGGACAGACTCATTTGGGGAATTACAAAAATACAGCAAAAAGCTTCAAAAGGAGGCTAGACAAAGCGGAGGAAAGAATCTCAGAAGTGAAAGACAAGGCTTTTGAGCTAAGCCAGACAGTCAAATATGCAGAAAAAAAAAAAGAATAAAAAAGAATTAACACTCAGAAAAATATAAGACTATGTAAAACAAGCCAATATATGAATTTCTAGAAGTAGAAGAAAAAAAATTAAAATGCATGGACAACACATGCACAGAAATTATTGGAGAGACTGTCTATGGTATTATCAGAGACTCAAATGTCTGGGGTACAAGATAGTCATTGAATACCAAGAATATTCATGGCAAATAGAACAACTGCAAGGAACAAAATCATCAACCTGGCCAAGTACAAATGAAATAGAAAATTCAACAGGATATAAGACAAAAGCAACAACAAAATTAGAAAGGAAAATCCATGAGACTAACAGCAGACTCCTCAGTGGAGACCTTACAAGCTAGAAGGGATTGGCTCTAATTTTAGTCTTCTTAAACAGAACTGCCAGCCAAGAATTTTGCAACCTGCAAAAATAATTTTCATAAAAGACAGATAAATACAGACTTTTCCAAACAAATAAACACTGAGAGAATTTTTCACTACTAGACTTGCTCTACAGGAAACACTCAAATGTGCAATACACACAGAACAGCAGAATAGATAACCACTAGTGTATAAAACCCCAAATATATAAACTCACAATTCATATAAAACAATAACACCAATATTAAGGTATCATACAACATGAGGAACAGGACAACATCAGATATCAATACTAAAGCTCAACATGAGCAGTCTGAATGTGCATGTAAAAAACATAGATTTAAAGGATGAAAAAAATGCAACCCAAATATTTGTCTGCAAGAAAAACATCTAAATCACAATATTTCTTTTTGTTCTTGAAAATAATATTCCAAGTAAATGAAAAATGAATAGACTTTAAATTGATAATGGCATGAAAAAAACAAAGATGGTCATTATACAATACTAAAGAGAGCAGTTAAACAAGAAGAAATAACAATTCCAAATGTAAATTCATCTAATGAGGTAATTTCTGCATTAATGAAATAAATTATACCAGATTTCAACAAAGAAATGAACAGTAGTATTTTAATTGCCTGGGACTTCAACTCCAATGTACACAGTCATGGAAATTAAACAATCTGCTGCCGAACAAACTTTACATGAATGATGAAATTGAGACAGAAGTCAAAGATTCTTCAAAATGAGCCAGGGCCACATGCTTATCAAATCTATGGGACAGAAAAACAGAGTCCTTCAGGTAAAGTTAATAGCTTCAAATACCTGCATCAAAAAGACAAGAAAATAACAAATTAAAACCTAACATTACATCTTAAGGGATTAAAAAATAAAACAATGTAAACTCAAACATAAAAAACCCACAAGCGACATCATAATATTTCAGAATAGTTGAAAATATTTCCTGTAAGAACTGAAAGAAGACAAGGGTGTTCACCATTACCTCTTCCATTCAGCATAGTACTGGAAGTTCTAGCCACAACCATCAAGCAAGAGAAAGAAATAAAGGGTATCCAACTGAGGAAGGAGAAGTTCAAACTATCTCTGTTTGCTAATGAGATCATCTTTTATCTAGAAAACCAGACAGATTATAGCAAAAGATTCCTGGAAAAGATAAATAAATTCAGAAAAATTTCACGTCACAAAATCAATGTACACAAATTTGTCACATTTCTATATATTACCAACAGTAAAACTGAGAGCCACATCAAGGAGTAAATACTATTCACAATAGCTACAAATACATAAAATAGCTAGGGATATACTTAACCAAGGAGGTGAAAAAGAATTACAGAACACAGATGAAAGGCCACATAAGATGACACAATTAAAAAATATCCCCTGCTCATGGATATAGGATCAACATTGTTAAAATGTTTATACTGCTCAGAGACTTACAGATTTAAGAAAATCCAAATCACAAAATCAATGTTATATTTCAATGATATAGAATAAAATAAGTCAAACCTTGATTTGGAACAACAACAACAACAAAAAATATATATATATATAATAGACAAATAGCCAAAGAAATCTTAAGCTAAAAAAACCAAATCTGGACATATCACATTACCTGACTTTAAAATAACCTATAGGGCTATAATAACCCAAACAGCATGGTATTGGTATCAAAGTAGAGACTTAGACCAATGAAACAGGATAGAAAACCTAAAAATAAAACCATCTACCTGTGAATAATTAATCTTTGACAAAGCAGAAAAAACAGAAAGGAATCCATTGAATTTAAAGGGTTAGGGGAAAATTGGATAGCCATATACAAAAGAATGAAACGGGGCCCCAATTTCTCACCATATATAAAAATTAGTTCAAAATAGATAAAAGATTTAAAAACAAGCCATGAAAAAAATTCTAGAGGAAATATAGGAAATATTTATCTAGACAACAGCCTAGGTATAGAATTGTTAACTAAGCAATTTAACCAGATGTTGAAGGCAAATTTTGAAATAACAAAAGTAGCTAAATGGGACTGAATTAAATTAAAAGGTCTGCATAGCAATTGAAATAGTAATTTTTGGCATATAAAATGGGAGAAAATATTTGTATCTATGCATCCACTAAAGGACTGATATTAAAAATCTACAAAGAACTTAAATAATTCAAGCAGATAAAACCCAAATAGCCTCATTAAAAAGTAGGCAAACATATAAAGAGATATTTTTCCAAAGAAGATAGACACGTGGCCAACAAATAATGGAAAAGTGCTCAAAATCACTGATCATCAGAGAAATGCAAATTAAAACTGCAATGAGATAACACCTTATACTGTCAGAATAGCCATTATTAAAAGTCAAAAACTGGCTTGGCGCCTGTGGCTCAACGGGCTAAGGTGCCAGCCACGTACACCTGAGCTGGCGGGTTCGAATCCAGCCCCAGGACCCGCCAAACAACAATGACGGCTGCAACCAAAAAATGTCCGGGCGTTGTGGCGGGCGCCTGTAGTTCCAGCTACTTGGGAGGCAGAGGCAAGAGACTCGCTTGAGCCCAGGAATTGGAGGTTGCTATGAGCTGTGATGCCATGGCACTCTATCCAGGGTGACAGCTTGAGGCTCTGTCT
>CAUYON010209788.1:0-15625 GCA_963573935.1 Arctocebus calabarensis | reverse complement strand
ACTCTTGCCCCAGTTCTCTCAAGGCAGTTCAACTGAGTGCCAAGTCCAAAAGAAACCCAAACAGCTCACAGGTAAGGCCTTTCCAGTTTGCAATCTCACTGGTGCTGTAGTCACAGCTGCCGGCAGGATTAGACTGAACACACCAACCACTTGCCAGATCTCCACTGATTTTGCCTTCCTCAGGGGGTCCAGAAGTCTCACGCTGTCTCCCTGTGTCCCCAAAGGGATGTTTCTGGGCAGATCTCGCCAGCCAGAGATGCCTGAAGTCTTCTCTCCCCAGTGTCACCGAGCCCAGTTGCAAGGAAGCTGTTACTCGGCCACCATCTTGGCTCCTCCTCCCTATAACACACTTTCACGCACAGAATCATGTAGAGTTCATGAGAGAAAGTTCATAAGTTTTGGTGAGTCTTCTCATGAGAAGAGAGGAAAAAAGAAAAGGCTATTCTACATTTGGGTCTGCCTGCAATAGTATAGTTGCTTTCAAATTATTAGGACCAGATTGAGTGACTGTTACTGCCATCCTATTCCCATATTTTCATGCCCTACTTTTCTTTGTACTACTCAGCACTGTAGTAATAGAGAAAGAAGTGGGTTTGAAGAGGAGGTTCAGTGAACATGCAATGTCAATCACTAATAGGAAAGGAGCTAGCATAGCGGCTACGGGGAAGGCCCCCCTCTTAGTATCGTACATGTAAGAATAAAGGCACTTACTCTCACATCAGCCTCCTAACAGCAGCGCTCATGTTTCTATTTTTATGGAGAAGGCAATTGAGGCTGAGGAATGCTCAAAAGCTTGCCCAAGGACACAGCAAGTAAACCGACAATCACAATCAACAATCACATCTGGGGTTTCTGGTTTTATAGTCCCCTGGGTTACACTGTGTCCCAAATTCCAAAGAGTGACCCCAAGTGAGTTGCAAACTTGGTTCAAGGATCATGATTGTGTTTACAAAGGTGAATCTTATCAGAGTGTGTTCTATAAACTAAGAGAAATATTTTATGTGAAATGTTCGTTTGAGAAATGGGTAGACCTACACATTTACATTATGATTGTGCAGTTTGGGTACTTCACAGTGGCGCCCAGCCTTGGGTCATGGGTGATAATACGGCTGTCTTCACATATGCCAAGTCACATGATGCAGGGGCTGTGTCTGCAAGAGATGGCATCTTTTTCTAATTTTCCCACCCAGAGGGGTCACCCTCATCTAATTTTCAGAAAGTCATCATCAAAGCTCTCGGTGCCTCTCTATGCACATATGTGTGCTGGATCACAATGTAAAATATCTTTTCTATTATGGAACAATAGGGACAAAGTATAAAGAAATCTTTCCTTTTTAAAAAAAAAAAAAAAAACTCCCTAACTCATACTATCATGCCATCTACATGAAGTTTTATGTGTTTTAAAACAATGAAGAAAAGAAGCCCATAAACCTCAGCTTATTTCTTTCAAAGACAGAGTTTATCAATGCTGGATATAGAAGAGGATGAAGCAGATATGGGCAGAATTTAGAAGCAGTTTTTTTTGTTTGTTTTTTGTAAGCAGTTGTCAAGCTCTGATCCCAGATACTGGACATAAAACTCTTGAATTGTAAATTGTTCTCAGACATGCATAATCTTCACTATTTGGAACTTAGAGATATAGCCTGATTACTTTTTAGAGAAGTTCAATTTGAAAATACTTTTGTGAAGTATGTGCTTGGACTTTCCATACTACTACCATTGCTAATAAGAGTGATGGTGATAATAAAAAGGATGATGATGAATAGAAGCAGCTAATAGGTAATGAGTACTGAGCATGTGGAAGGCACTATTCAACGTTTCTTCAATTAATCCTCATAACAATATATAAATAGGTCCTCTTCTTTTTCTCATTTCACATATGAAGCTACCAAGGCACAGAAAGAAGCTGATCACTTGCCCCAGTTCAGCTAACTAGTGAGGGTGGGACCTGGGATATAAACCCAGCCATGGTGGCTAGAGGAGCTACATGTCAACCTTTCTTCTTCTGTTTTGTCTCTTAAAACTAATTATAAAATTATTTTGGGCCTGTGAGAGCTGCCGAAACTGGCAAATACTTTTCCAACTT
The DNA here is from genome assembly GCA_963573935.1 of Arctocebus calabarensis. Classification (NCBI taxonomy): domain Eukaryota; kingdom Metazoa; phylum Chordata; class Mammalia; order Primates; family Lorisidae; genus Arctocebus; species Arctocebus calabarensis. Next base: position 13,539 of record CAUYON010209788.1, on the reverse strand, counting down.
TCTGAGCAAGATTTGCACAAAGTACTTTCCATTACAAGGCAAAATTCTAAAGAATGTCACGAGTGATTGCATATCACACAATGGTTATTTCACTCTCTTACTATTAAAAATGCCATGAAGAAAACAGGATGTGATTGTTAAATAATTAATAATTTCAGAGTGCTCACCAAGCACAAAGTCAGGCATTGCCCTTGGGGGTGTGACATCATTACATTTGCTACCTCCATGAAGTACAAGATTACACTGTCAATAGACTAAGTCTTTAAGAGGCCAAGGAAAAAGAATGCTTGAGACCTCATGATCTCATTTCCACACATATGCCAGCAAGTGATAAAAACCTGAGAAGTGAAATGGAGAACTGTTGATAAAGAAATAAAATTGTCTCTAAATGCTATGTCTTTCAAAGTTTTCCGGGATATATCCCTGGAAAGACAGCCTTTCCTTCTTTAAAGACAGGGTCAGTCAAGGGCAGTCAGTCATTTATCTCTGAGGTGGCAGAAGTCTATAACTTAAGAACACCCCACTTGAAAATGACAGTCATCTGGAGGCCCCTTTTATGATATCTTCTTCTCTTAAGCTGATAATAGAACTGAACTTGGTAAGGGCCACTGCATGCCATGAATCAAATTGTACTTCACAAAAGTCATTTGGTATTGATGTCGGTGAGCCTGTTCCTCATTTATATTGATCAGTGGACATTTGTTTGCTGAGATAAAACTAAAAGAGATTGCCTGGATGCCCTGTGACATTTTCAAAAAGGAAAATGCATTTCTCCCCCAGCATTCTGTGTATGACTGCATTTCACAAAGAAGGAGTTACAAATCTACCTGAGAGATGTCTGGGACGGAATGACAAAGATAATGTTTCTGGGCCACTTCCTGTTTTACAAGGGTCATTTTTACAAAGTTGGAGCATCATTTTTTAATTAAAATTGAAACTATTTATTTGATTCAGTTAGGTTCTAGATTTAGATGTTTATAACCAAACATAGGCACTTATCACACACAGAGAACAGAAGTGTTCTAAAAAATCTTTCAAGGTGGGCAACTGCTGTACAGGAAACAATCACTCATACTACATACTGAAATAAAAGTCCCAAATAATGTAGACCAGTGTGGTGGCTCATGCCAGTAGTTCTAGCACTCTAGAAGGCTGAAGTGGGTAGATTACTTGAGCTCAGGAGTTTGAGACCAACTGAAGCAGGAGGGAGACCCCCCTCTCTATTAAAAAATAGAAAAAACTAAGTGGGAATAGTCCCAGCTACTTGGGAGGCTGAGGCAAGAGGAGGGCTTGAGTCCAAGAGTTTGCTGTGAACTGTGAACACCATGCCACTCTACCCTAGGTAACGGAGTGAGATTCTATCTAAAAAAAAAAAAGTTCTAGTGTGTATTGTGTGTATACACACACACACACAGGTAGTTATAGATGCATCTATTTATACAGAAATATACAGTTCTACACAGGTAGTAGATGTGTAGTGTTCCTTGAAGTTTAGTAGAAAAGCTGAATATTTGGTTATTTTAGCAATGTCTTTTTTACGTTCAGTTCATTAAAAAAAGTGATCAAATATGTTTTATTCAAGGCATTGATATCCGTACAACTATTATATCACAACAACAATGTTATTTGCATAAGTGGTTTATCAAAATCAAACATCTGCCTCAATTAAAAAGCAGCTACTTTGAAAAAGAAGCCAAAAGTCATGGATTAATGCATTCAGAAATGGAGGCTCATACCAAATACCCATTAAGCAACAGTTACTATATTTTATCTTGACAATAAAATGTATAAGGGCATTGAGAAATTGACCTTTTGTGGTTATACCGTATGACAACACTTATCTTCTACTGATCTTGGTGATACTTCAGGTCACATACAAATCTTTTGTGACCACCTGAAGAGGCTATCAATCAAACTCAATCCCCAAATTAAGAAGAATAAGATACTCTTTTGAAGGTCATCACTAATCTTCTCATTACAAAAATCTATGACATTTCCTCAGTTTTATAATTTCTACATTTTCTTAGATTATGAAACTAAACATGGTCCTTTTACTTGAAGATCCTTTGTTTCTCTTTCATTTCATAATATGTTTTTAACTTTAAAAATATTTGAACACTTCCTTTGTTATCCTTTTCCAATGGAAGTTGAGACTTTTTTCCAAGTTTTAGCGAGTAGCTTCCTCTTTTCTTTCTGTTAAATCTCATGTAGTGATTTTATTTGTTCCTTTGAGTAGATACCCAGTTGGGTCATTTGTGCTATAATTTATTACCCTTAAGTTTAGCCACTATTGGCTTTTAGGTAATGATGGAAAAGCTAAAATATCAAGTTCAAGTAGATCTACAGAGCAAGGAAACAGCCTGATTTTACAATATTAGAGCAAAGATGACTTTTGGTTTTTTATAAATAAAATACACACACAGAGAAGGTGCCAAAAATATATGCAAATTTTAAGATGGTAAAAAGCTGTATTGAAATTGTAATGCTCGGTACATACCAATAGCATTTGTTATCTTGTATATTGTGTTTTGTATCTCTTGCAATTGCAGACTTCAGTACCATACTGTTTGGGTTACTATAGCTTTATATAGCAGCTTGAAATCTGGTAAGATGATGTCTCCCTCTTTGTTCTTATTATGTAAGATTACATTGGCTATTCATGGTCTTTTCTGGTTCTATATGAAGCATAAAATTATTTTTTTATATATCTGTAGGAAATGGCATTGGCATTTTAATGGGAATCGCATTTTAACCATTTTTAATATGTTGAGTCTGTTGATCCATAAGTATGGTGTGTTTTTTTCATTTGTTTAAAACCTCTAGAATTTCTTTCTTCAGAGTTTCAAAGTTTTCCCTATAGAAGTCTTTCACTTCCTTAGTTAAATCTGTTTCTAGGTATTTTATTTTCCTTGCTATTACCACGATAATTGGACCTGTTATTTCCCTGTTTGGATACCCTTGATTTCCTTCTTGTACCTGATTTCTCTGGCTAGGACTTGCAGCACTAGATTGAACAGAAGTAAAGATAGTGGGCAACTTTGTCTGGTTCCATTCTAAATGAGAATGCTTTCAATTTCTCCTTGTTCATTATAATGTTGGCTGTGGGTTTGTTGTATGTGGCTTTTATAATTTTGAGCTTCTCTTCCTTTTGTTCCCTTATAGTCTCTGTCAACCTTTTGTATAGCAAAGCCATATGGGACAGTGGTTAAAAGCAAAGGCTCTAGAGCCTGGACCATTGGGTTTTTGCTCTGTGACCTTGGACAAGACACTTAACAGCTCAGTTCATTTGTTTTTGTTTCAGCTACAAAACAGGTAAAATGAGAGTGGCTATATAACATGATTATGACATAATTATGAGATTCTTAAAACATTGCCTTGAATACACTAAGAACTTGATAATTGGGTTCTTGATGTGTGTCCATACCTTTCTTTCTTTTAAACAACTTACTTCAGGAAAAAGCAACTAATCAGAAATTATATTGGTTGCAACTTAATTCATAGGATATCATATGTTATTGAGTCTTTATCTGCCTATGTTGTGATATGTCATGTGGCCATTTTTTTCAGCGCGGTATGAAAATTATTCGAGAACTTAAATATGCTGACTGAAGTAAATGATCTTCTTATGTATTGGGTCCCTCTCTAAAGTATAGAATTCCTCCATTTTTTAAGGTAGTTTTAACCTCCCCAAATCTCTTTAGCGTAAATAGATCAGGGAAGTCCATAACATTATCCCTCAATAGGACCCAAAGTGGAATAACTTCTGGTTTGTATATTCATCAGCAAAGAGCTACATGTGACACACCCAGAAATATGGCTACAAGGAGGACATGTTGTTTAAAGTCTGGTTAGTGAATATAACAAGGCCAATAGGCACAGCTATATTCAGGGTAAAGAGGATTTTTGGACTCAACTTCGTTGGCACAAACATTTTAAGAGTATCTACGGTATTAGGTAATAGGGGGAATTTTTAAAATAGGACTGTTTTGGAGTCCTGATTTTAAAGTGGCCCCTTCAAAGGAGGCAGGATTACTTCCTCATGTGTTAAATTACTAAATCATATAAATAAGGGAGTGACAACCACTATCATACCCAAGACATATTATCATTTGGAAGAGGCGGTGACTTTGGTTTTCGTTTTAATGGAATGCCTTAGGAAGATTTTAAACATCTGCTGGTCAGTGCTTTTAGGAAGATTACTTTGGCTACTATGTTAAACGAGACCAAGATAAGAGACTATGTCAGAAGTTTAAGTAAGAAATAGTGGTAGAAATGGAATTCTTATTCATTGGAACCAAAAATATTTCTCCCACCATCCCAATAAGTTATTGATGGTATTTTGAAAGAAAAGGCAGTATTGGAATAAATTTGTTAAGAGAGTGAAATCAAAGATTGTACCTGGATTTTAGGTTTTAAGGACTGATTAGACAAAGGTGATATTTAATTATAGGGAGAAAAAATAACAGGTTTCAGAGTTAGGGAAATAAAAAATTATTTCTGGTTACAAATCATTGCATTCATGCATTTGGATGGTTGCTTAAATGATGTTTCCTTTTCATGGATTAACAAATGTATTAATAAATAAATTAGTATATGTTACTATTAATTCTATGGTTTTAATTGAACTAAACTACTTTCTTAGTGCAAATATATAAAATTAACCTATAGGACTATTATTTAGAAGAAAAGATAATAATAAGGTCAGATGCGGTGGCTCATGCCTGTAATCTTAGCACTCTGGGAGGCTGAGGTGAGAGGATTGATTGAGTTCATAGGTTCCAGACCAGTCTGAGCCAGAGCAAGACCTCCTCTCTAAAAACAGGAGGCCTCGTGGTGGGCACCTACAGTCTGAGCTACTTGGGAGGATGAAGCAAGAGAATCCCTTGAGTCCAAGAGTTGGAGGTTGCTGTGAGCTATGACACTATGGCACTCTACCAAGCATGACAGACTCTGTCTAAAAAAAAAAAAAAAAAAAATAAATAAAAATAAAGAAGGAAAAACAATAATAATATGCTAATAATATGAGACTTCTTTGTGCAATGTTTCCAACTATTGTTAGTCTGACATGTGCTTTGAGTAGAGTTTCAGTGACCCATCCATATGCCCTTTTGTAATGTCCTGCCAGGTCCAAAACAACAAGCTATCAGAGAGGAATAAAAGGCACAAATTTCCCCATTAACACAGGACATTAATCAGAAAGCAATGCTTATCTTCAGAATAAATATCAGAATATCATGAATTTGTGGTACTGTCAGATCAAGAGCACCCGAGCTGCTGAGGCAGCTAGTTTCACTAGGCTGTTACTCCATTCTGCCTTGGATTCGGCTTCAATGCTAGAGGACAGATAATCTCAGGCTGCTTCAGTCTAGTAGAGCAACAGTATCAATAAGCTCTACTGTTTTATTAGGTTTATCAAACAGCAGTCTATCTGGTCTGCTGGCCAGGATGTGTTGATCTGTTGTAATAACTCTATCCTACTTAATCTCACAACAGTGATCTGTGGATAGCATCTCACATTCACCCATAAAATGTGACTGGCATTCCGTTAGAGCTCTAGAGTTTTCAAGTACATTCAAGTACAATAGAGGCAGTGAGGGTAGTGAGTTCTACATGTAACATGAAATAAATTATGGTTTGATTCCCTTTCAGTAGTAATAGAAATAAGTTTGGAGGCCTTTTTTCCCAATGTAGGGAAATAGCCATTACATTTACTTGTTATTATGCAGGAAAATAAATTAACTGGCATTTTTCAGTGGCATTTTATATTTTATAAACCACTTTTGTGTATTTCATTTTACTTTATTTTACCAACAACTTAAGTTTGTACTGGTATTAACTAACTACTTTTATATATTGGAGAACTGTATAGTGTTAATCAATTAACTCATTAAAATGAGGGCAATTAAGGTATAAACAAAAAGGCCGTGTTATATGTAGGAGTATAATCTTCTGCAACCCAAGTAGGGTATGCGTATTGTTCATACGCATTCTCTGGTTTCTAATGCAATGAATTTAATACTTAAATATATAGAATGTCTATTTGTAGTTGCCATTCCATCTCTATTGATAATCACACACTTTCAACATCGTCAAATGCCAATAATTAAAGCAAATTTTCACTGGACCAATGAAGAGAAGGAGGAAAAGAAGAAGGGAAAGACAAAGAAGGAGGAAGAAAGAGACAAGAGGGGTGAGGAATAATAATAATGCGCTAATTTCTTATCTTCTTGTATTTATTTTCAATAGAATTATGTGGAAGTTCAGAAATATCAGCTGATAAGCAGCTTTACCAACCCATCTAAGACATTTAACTTATGCTGCAACTCCCAACCACGTTATTACCTCGCTTCTTATACCTGGAAATCATAAAGTACTTTGTCTAGGTTGACAATTGCACCCTTCTCTTAAGAAGCTATATTCTTTCCAAGCAGAGTTTCTTGTTTCCTTGTGGTGTTAGATTTGTTCCTGTCACCTGTCTGCATCGTCACAGGCATCATGCTGTAGTGCAAGAAACTGTACATAGGCTGTCTCCTCTAGACTCCCAAACTCTTGATAATTCTTAAATTCATCTTTGAATTCTGGTTACCCAGTCTGGTCACTTGGCACAAAGCAACTTTCAGGTGTAGCCTTAACATGCTTTGTTGAGAGTGACAGGATAAGATGGAACTCCTGACTCAATTCTGCCCCAGAGAGCAATGGAGCAGAATTAGGTACCAAAGAGATTGTGAGAATGACTGTCCCAAACCCCAAGTAGAATTGACAAATCAGGTGATCCACAGTTCTTTACCTTTCAACCTATCAAGAAAATAAACTTGAGAAAGGAGTAAGGATTATGAAGAGGATTTCTTTACACTTTCACCTCCCCAAATTAGAATATGCAAATGCAGCGCTACTCACCTGGCAGCTAGGGGATAGTTTAGAGTTAAGCAGAAGCAAAATGTCCAGAAGTCAGACACCATACATACTAGATTTCCTAGGAGAATTCTGTACTGTTGTCTCCCATAAGTACACGCATGCTGCCAGACCACGTGTTATCCATTTGCCAGTATAAAATACAGTCACTTCATCTAAAGATGACTCTGAAATTTAAATGGTGATAGAATTTTTAGATTTTGTGTCTGAGGAGCTTGACAGAAACAATAAGGAGGAAAATGGTTTGGTAGTCCAGAATAAGGTGGACATTTAAGGGATAGTTCTGATTATCCTTTTAGTCGTAGAGATTTAGATTGCTTGGGAGTTTACTTCTAAAAGGCAGCTCTTAGCTAGGACAATAAGCCTAAATTTCTGCAAAGACTGGTATAATTTTGAAGATGTTTCCTTTAGTTAGAATTAACCAAACCTAAGAAGAAAGGGAAGAGGGTAGGACTGGGAATCAGAATGGCAGGGAATCAGAATCTATAAAGGAACTCAAAGCCATTAATGCTGGACTTAGAGAAGCCATGAGGAATATGACTCATTTTGGCTTCCTCTACAAGTCTGTTTCTCTCTCTTATGTCTTTAGTTTTTGTTTCTCTAATACTCAATCACCCACTAATATCATTACTAGCAAACAGTTCTTAAGCATTTGCTTCATGCTTTACGAAGTAGCTAATTTAATGCCTACAACAACCTTATGAGATACACCCATTTTACAGATGAAGTGAATAAAGCTCAGAGAGATTGAGAAACCCTCTTGAATTCTTTATTTTAGAGAAAATAGGCCTGACTTCAGGACACTGAAGTCAGTAACCCCTGTACAACATTCCTTCTACCTGGAAGTAGCTGCTCTCCTTTGGTACATATCGAATTTACACATCAGAGATTAATACACTGGAAAAGTCTGACTCTGGGTCTTCAGGCCCAATTGTGAATTCTCGAGGACAATATCCATGTAGTGAGACATCATCTCTGGTGATGGTCAAGACTTAAGACATCTCAGCTTTAATCAGAGCATCTTAGTCCAACAGTTGTCCATTCCCTGAAAATGGAGAGTCACATACCAAAATATATTTAGTAAGTACATCTTTGCAAATGACATTTCAAATATCTGATGAAAGGGTGATTTGATTGGTTCAACATTTATTGACTACCTACTATGTATCTGGCAATATCAGGATTGCCAGATTTAGCCAATAATAATACAGGACATCCAGCTAGATTTAGATTTCACATAAGTAATGATTATTTTTTAGCATAAGTAAGTCCCAAATGTTCCATGGGCACCTTATACTTCACATGGCAACCCTTGGAATTATTTTGCTTCCTTTAGGTCATAGTGTCATGAGGACTAGGAAAATTGATCACCACCCTCACTTGTTTAAAACTGGATCCAGAAAGGGTAAGTTAATGTTGACAGCCTTGAAGAGTACTATTCTCTTTCTCTTTATTTCACTTTGGAGTCACTCCCAATATCAGTTATCACTTTATTTTCTAGAAGAAAGAGATAACCCAGCTTATTACCTGTGGGGATATTTTAGTAGTTGTAAAAGGAATTTGCCCATTGAGGAGCTCTCCAGCCAGTTAGAGTTAAAATCACAGACCTTTGAATTCAGCGTAGGCCCCTCTGATTTTGAATCAGTTCCCTTGTCTTATTTAGGAAATTAATTATTTAGAAATATTAAATGGGTTGGGAATGGCTAATTTGAAATGATTAAGTGGTCACTAATTAAAAATCAACTCTATGTCCAGAGGAGACTTCTGTCCAGATGTATGTTATGATAACTTGGCTCTCTATATACCAACTCATTAAATAGCATCTTCTCATTGCCCCTGTTGCCTCACCTCATCTCACCATTCTCACCTCCACCTGCCCTTCACTACACACACACATACATGCAAACATGCACATACACCTGCGCACACATCATTGAGTGTTGAGCTGCGTGGACTGCCAGTTTTTGTGAGAGAAGGGTATGTATGACAATAGCCATGTGCACCTATCTTAATACAACACGCCCTGCAAAATCCCCCCTCTGTTCATGTCTGACTCCAGACTGCATCCAGGATACCTGAGGCACTGGCTGTGCTTTATGAAGTCTAAAATTTTCGACTGGTTGTGTCTTTCCATGCAAACTCATTAGGCACTATTTACACCCGCCACAGCTGCGAAGAGAGAGGTTCTGAACTCTGGCATTCTACAGTAGGCTTTGTTTCTCATTTACATTTGCATATTAAAGTGTTTGCCTGAAATAGGCTATTGAAATTAATTCAGGATTAATTGGTGTCTTTATCTCATTAGGACAATCTAATTTAAGGATGATGAAATTGTTTAGCCTCCCGTTTGCATAATTAGATTGCTTTGAATTGCTGTCATTATTGGCTCTTTAGCATCATCTGTAGGCCTCAAACAGACAAGAGCTTCAACCTCATAAAGACCAATCATGTGTTACAGCAGAGGGCTGTTAACCCCTTTTAACCCAAACTCACTTGGATTAGCAGTCACAACAGACAGGCCTTGGTTCCGAAGAGCCTTGAGCGCCTTCCTTTTTGAATCCTTGTTGTTGACATTTAATAATCTTTCTTGTGTTTATATACTTGTACATGGAAACTGTATTAGTACCCCTTCTGGGAGCCACCATGCTAGGAAGACTAACTTCTCTCCTTTGAGCACTGCACTCAATGTTATGGTGACTTCCATTCATGGTAACCAGAAATTCTTTTATGACCTAAAAATGTGATAGTGTTCGTAGCATCCTTGAGAGGAAGTAGGGCTTCTACCAAAACCAACACTCTTTACCCTGAATGCTTAGGAACAGGATTGATACTTCAATGAAGTCACAGAATAAGTGAGACACAGAAAGCCAACTGACATTCATGTAATTATTTATTAATTCAACATTTAGCAAATGTTTGTTAAGCACCTGCATTGTGCCCCATATTGTGCGAGGCACTGGAATATCCTTGAGAAATAAGCCACAGGTTTGTTTTGCTTTCTGTTTCGGGGAAAGGAGAAGGAAAAGAGCTAGGTTCCAGCACCGCCTGGGCTGACTGCTTTGGGAAGCCACAGACTTTCAGTAAACTTCCAGTTTTTTTATCTTGTTTCCGTAATGAATGGTTCTAAGACATTAGTAGTTCATCATCTCTGGATACACGTTACAATAACCTGTGAACTTTAGAAAAATACCTATGCCTGGCCCAACTCTCCCTAAATAGAATCACATTCTCTAGGGATAGGTATGGATTCCCACTTTTTTAAATTTAGTTGAATCTAATCACTGAAAACCAGTCTCCTAAATAATTTTTAAAGCTACATTTAGTAATTAGCATAAAGAAACCAAACATAGAATTTTTACTGTATGGAATACTCTGGGCAAGAAATGATCGATGGAATATAACATTTGAACTTAGCTTTTTCAGATATTAAGAAAAAGCTAAAATTACATAATAAAGGCAACTTTTGGATTTTGAACTAAAGAAAACAAGTAAAATCAACATTTTTGTTGGAAAAAACCTATAGAAATTAAAAAGACTTAAATTAAACATAACATGAATGATACAAAATAAAACAACAGCAGAAGCAGGATATATTAATTATTTGGTATCATTTCTTTTTCCTGAAATCAAATCCTTACTGTATTCAAGAAAGTCTGATTCTTATATAGGCTGTGATTCTCTTCCATCCCTCCTTAGCTCTGCTGGTCATAAAAAAATAGCCAATTGCTCAGTATTATAAGCTAAGGAAACAATGTTAATCATGATACCAAGAGCAAAAGGAAAGGAAACATAAACTTTTTACATAACTTATAAACTAGATAACATGGTAGACGTTTTTCATAGAAAATTCAAAAGACTCTTTATGAGGACCCTTAATCAACATGCCTTATAAACAGTGTTGTGATAGAGTAATATATTGTTGCTATAATTTCAGTTATATAAAAGAGATAACTAGAATTCAGAAAAAAGACAATCAACCATGAATGATTATTACATATGATTTTTTAAAAAATCTATTTTTACTTTTACTGAATTTTGCTTTAAATTTTGCCTGTCTTTACATCTAAAGGGTTAAGGGAATTGTGTATCTATATCATGTCTAGATAATAAACTAGTAGTTTATAGACATGCACCAAGATGCCCAGGAAGGAAGCTGTAGCTTTGGGTTTGAGTAACACACTCTTTGAGCTTGAATGATCTTTTTAACTTTCATGGCCTCAATTGCTTCAACTTGGAATGAGAAGAATGGGTAAAAGCCCCAAAGACTTCAAGACTAAAGATTTTCTATATCTGGGACTACACATTGGAAGGTTTATTGAAACTGACTATATCTTAATGAATTGAGCAAGTCCTAACACATCTGAAACAATTGGAATCCTATAAAATCAAGCTCTAGATCTAGGTGTGCAAGTCCCTAGTATAGATAGACACATCATTGTCTCCCATCACTACCTGCCAGAAGAACAGCATCATGACTATTACCATTGCAACAACTAAAAGAAAACACAAGATTGTGTCTAAGCACAAAGAAAACACAAAATTATGTCTAAGCACAAACCCCACAGTGAGCTCAAATAACAGACAATATCTGCAGAGTAGATGAAAATGATCACACCATTATTCAGCTTGAAAAAATCATTAGTTCCAAAAGTGAGTGACTTCATTCTGGACCACTAAACCCCCCATCTGGGTATGAAGAGCTAAATGGACACCAGCTTCTCTGAGCTGGGAAGAAAGAGCAGGAGAGAGGCTGCTTTATGAGTCAATTCACGTCTGGCAACATCTGGTTATGTCTCCTCACATTGCAAATTTATGACCCTGGAAACAACATGTTGATGTTGATGATCCTTTGCAAAGAGAAGCCTGAACTATAAACTTCTGACCACTGCAGTGGCAAGGGGCTGTGGCTGTTTTCTCTGATATGACAACTCTCTTGCTGGAGTCAAACAGATAAAGGCTTGGATGGCTGCCTCTTCTTAAACAACGTCATACTGAATGAAGCGAATTAGCTGACAAAGGGACCGAAGGTTATAAGGAAGGAAGGCCTGACTTAGCCCAGGAGAAACCTAGTATGGTTTAGCGATGGCCCAACCTCACAGCAATCAAGAACAAAGATGAATTATTGTCACAGTTATTAATGCACATAATGGTCAATCCAACAAATAATAAAGCAGGTATATTCTATTCTCACAGGGTATCTGGGATTGCTTTTTGATAAAGCAGAAACTCAGGGGGTCAAAGGCAAGCTGTTGTGTATGGGTATATATTATAACTAACTTGAACTTCATCACAGTCATGTTACAAGATGAGATATATTCCAGCTCTCAAGCACTGTGCTTTCAACAGCAGGGGGAAGGAAAGATCCTCTCCACAAAGGATTCTCCTTTGAGAAATTTCTTCTGTCAAATGAAGCTGAAGACTAAAACTTTATTATTTTAAGGGCACTCCAAAATATGTCTCAATTTTTGCTTGACAATATAAGTAATAGAAGAATGATTTTATGTCTGTGTACTATTGTATTAACATGTCTTATTTTTAAGACTGTTAGTCAAAGATAGTGGAGTAAAATGTTTATTCCACACCATTCTCTGAAAGTTGTGCCATGAGAAATAAGATTTTTTAAAAAGAAGAAAATTTTATGTTTTAAGAAGGTAAAAATTATCAGCCAACAAAGTAAAGAATAAAATTAAGGCACACTGTCAACTAACATATACTCTTCAAGCAGGGTGTGTTGTTTTCTGCAGTAAGTTAGAACATCTTAAAAGACACAAATGATAGTTTTCTTGAAGGAGTGATGAGAAATGAGTGTATACATATATATATGAGTACGTGAAGTAGAAAACCTTTCTACAGCAACCCACTCCCACCCAGAAAAGAATAATGTGAAAAAATATTAATGGAAGGGTTTTTCCATGCAACACACCCTCCATCCCCGCCCCAAACACAATGGTAAAACATTTATGAGAAGAGCATTTTACAATGAACAGCTCTACAGTGCTGCCAAAAGTCAAATGAACAGATGTAAAGACAAGCTGATCAAACAAAATTTGTTTACAGTATATCATACAGTCCTTCTACCAGCAACAAGTAATCTGCTAAGCTTGGAAGGGTTGCTCACCCAGGTTCACTAGGTTAAAATGTGCAGCAAGTTTTACTAAAAAATTAAAAATAAAAAAAGATACTCCCCCCTAGTATTTTACTGGAAGAGATGCTGATTTTCTCAGCTCATTTTCTCAACTCATCTGTATTTGTGGACTTAAAGAGAATTTTCCTTTTTTAAAGGGAATTAATATACAAATGTACCCAGTATTAGTCCTATGATAAGCAATAATTTTAAATAAGAAAAATATAATAAGTTAAGGACAGAACTTATGAGAAGAATTACATAAAACAATAAAAATTTCTTATTTAGCAGTAAGTCTTGGGGATTATTTTCTTGTTCAAAGAAGAGATGTAGACACAAGAAAAAGAAGGCAATAGAAATTGTCAAACTTATTAAAGGTAGAGTATTAATGTCTTTATATAGTGATCAAGGAAATGCCATGAAGGATATCTGTAACAGTATGATCAAAATATTTCTGAATGTATATGAATCGTGCCCTGTGATTGCACCAATGTACATAATTA
>CAUYON010209787.1:0-60604 GCA_963573935.1 Arctocebus calabarensis | reverse complement strand
GGAAGGAAGGATAGCCCTGTAGCAATAAGTTTGCCTAGCACCCAGATCTTGCTTCCTAACTACTACTTCTTTTTTTTTTTTTTTTTTTTGAGACAGAGCCTCAAGCTGTCACCCTGGATAGAGTGCTGTGGCATCATAGCTAACACCAACCTCCAATTCCTGGGCTCAAGTGAGTCTCCTGCCTCCACCTCCCAAGTAGCTGGGACCACAGGCGCCCGCCACAACGCCCGGCCATTTTTTGGTTGCAGCCGTCATTGTTGTTTGGTGGGCCCAGGCTGGATTCGAACTCGCCAGCTCAGGTGTACATGGCTGGCGCCTTAGCCCACTGAGTCACAGGCGCCGAGCCCCTAACTACTCTTCTACATTAAAAGAACTAAAACTCATTTTGAAATTGCTGTTTCCAAGGCTATGGCAGAGAAATTACATATTGAGCCTAGAACATCTTATGCCAAAGAGAAATATGTGCACAATGAATAAAATGACATCTGTATGTCAAAGCAATGTAGTAGCCAATTAAATGAACTCTCAATAGTCAAAGCCAAAATCGTTTGAACATTGTGTGTGAGCTCCTGACTGGGATTCCCAGACCTGTCTTGATGCCAGCTCTTCATGATTTCTGGTGTCTCACTCTTTCTTAGATACTATGAGCTTCTTAATGGCTTAATGAATAATAGGTAGAGTACAGGTATGGCTGCTACAACAAAACCCAGAGATTGACAATGGTTAAACAAAAAAAAGTTTAAGTCTCTTGACTTAGAAATCTGAGCTGGTAGAGTTGCATTAGTGACTCAGCCTCCTTCTATCTTTTTCTCTGCATCCCCAACACTCATCTTCTACCTCATGGATCAAGATGACTGTTCCAGCCTGTAGTCCCAGCTACTCGGGAAGCTGAGGCAAGAGGATCGCCTAAGCCCAGGAGTCGGAGGTTGCTGTGAGCTGTGTGACGCCATGGCACTCTACTGAGGGCGATAAAGTGAGACTCTGTCTCTACAAAAAAAAAAAAAAGATGACTGTTCCAACTCCTGCCAGCCAGCACATCCCTGTTCCAGCCAGGACAGACAAAAAGAGAAAAGGGATGAGTATTTGCTTTCTCTTTAAGGATGTGACACCTGGAAGTTACGCATAACACTTCTATTCCCGTTCTGCTATCTAGAACTTAGTAACTGTATCATGCCAATCTGCAATGAAGGCTGAGGGGAAAATCTAATACATTTGGCTGAGCAACTAAGTACCTCAATAGAAATTATTTTACCATGTTAAGAAAGGGATAACAGGCTGTGCCCTTAGCACAGTGGTTATGGCATCAGCCACATTCACCAAGGGTGGCAGGTTCGAACCTGGGCCAGCTAAGTGACAATGACAACTGCAACAAAAAAATAGCTGAGGGGCGGCGCCAGTGGCTCAGCGAGTAGAGCGCCGACCCCATATACCGAGGGCTGCGGGTTCAAACCCGACCCCGGCCGAACTGCATCAAAAATTAGCCGGGTGCTGTGGCGGGCGCCTGTAGTCCCAGCTACTTGGAAGGCTGAGGCAAGAGAATCACTTGAGCCCAAGAGCTGGAGGTTGCTGTGAGCTGTGGCTCCACAGCACTTCACCGAATGCGATAGAGTGAGACTCTGTCTCCACAAAAAAAAAAAATAAATAACTGGGCATTGTGGCAGGCACCTGTGGTCCCAGCTACTTGGGAGGCTGAGGCAAGAGAATCGCCTGGGCCCAAGAGTTTAAGTTGCTGTGAGCTGTGGTGCCACAGCACTCTACCACGGGCAACATAGTGGGACTCTGTCTTGAAAGAAAAAAGAAAAGAAAAGGAAAGGAAAGGAAAGAAAGGGATAACAAAACTTGAGGGTCAGTCAACAGTTTCAGACAATAAATTTCTTGCAATAAATTTCTTGTTTTGCGTTGAATAGAGTTGGATTTTTTCTTTTTTTGAGAGAGAAAGTCTCACTCTGTTGCCCATGCTAGAGGGCTATGGCCTTAGCCTACCTCACAGCAACCTCAGACTACTGGGTTCAAGTGATCCTCCTTGTCTTAGCCTCCTGAGTAGCTGGGACTACAGGCACTCACCACAATGCCTGCCTAATTTTTCTATTTTTAGTAAGACTGGTTGGTCTTGAATGCCTGAGCTCAAGCAATCCTCCCACCTAGGCCCCCCACAGAGTGCTAGGATTACAGGCATGAGCCACTGTGCCTGGCTGAGTTAGATTTTTTTTTTTTTGGAGACAGAGTCTTAAGTTGTCAGCCTGAGAGAGTGCCGTGGAATCACAACTCACAGCAACCTCCAACTCTTGGGCTTAAGCAATTCTCTTACCTCAGCCTCCCAAGTAGCTGGGCCTACAGGTGCCTGCCACAATGCCTGGCTATTTTTTTGGTTGCAACCATCATTGTTGTTTGGCGGGCCCAGGGTGGATTCGAACCTGCCAGCTCAGGTGTATGTGGCTGGCACCTTAGCCACCTGAGCCACAGGCGTTGAGCCTGGATTTTTTTTTTTTTTTTTTTGAGACAGAGCCTCAAGCTGTCACCCTTGATAGAGTGCTGTTGCATCACAGCTCACAGCAACCTCCAATTCCTGGGCTCAAGCGAGTTTCTTGCCTCTGCCTCCCAAGTAGCTGGGACTACAGGTGCCCACCACAACCACCCGCCCTTTTTTTTTTTGGTTGCAGCTGTCATTGTTGTTTGGCAGGCCCAGGGGGGATTTGAACCGCCAGCTCAGGTGTACGTGGCTGGTGCCTTAGCCACTTGAGCCACAGGCTGGATTTTTTTTTACCGTATGACCAAGAGAATACAGAAGTACAGAAAAAGGAGACACTAATTTCATTGACCATCTCCTGCAGACCTGGCACTTCATTCAGATGTCTCTTAATATTAATAGTGATTCAATAAAGTTGATTTTGAAGAATGAAAGAAAAATGAGACTCAGAGAGACAAACTGATTTGCTCACAAGCCATAAGTGACAGAGCTAGAATTGGAACCCAGATATCTGGGACCCCAAAGTTTGGGTTCGTTCTCTGGCACCATACTCCTTGTGCTCCGCCTCCTTTGCCCAAGATGCCCCTAAGCCCCTTTGTCCTGGTGGTGCTGGGAATATACTGGCCATGGCAATTTCTGCTCAATTTTTGAATGTATCAGCTTTATCTTTGGTTGGCATCTTTAACCTTTAGCAATGTTAATCCCATCCTGAATGACAAACCTTTGTGCTTAGACAGCCAGGCTGAGGCTGTAGCTACACCCTGATCTCATGATTAAAAAACAGGTGTTGGGACACACCTCAGTCATCTCTCAGTCATGCGTGTACTCATGAATAAGACAATAATAGGTGCTTCCCTGGAGAAGGTCCCGGGTAGTAAAGACTTGAAAATAAACATAAATTGAAAAGTGCTTAAATCTTGAGATAGAAGTATATTTGGCCTAACACTCTGGGAGGTTGAGGCAGGTGGATTGCCTGAGCTCCCAAGTTCCAGACAACCTGGGCAAGAGTGAGACCCCCATCTCTAAAAATAGCCAGGTGTCAGTGGCAGGTGCATATAGTCCCAGCTACTTGAGATGCTGAAGCAAGAGAATCACTTGACCCCAAGAGTTTGAGGTTGCTGTGAGGTATGACGCCACAGCACTCCACCAAAGGTGACAAAGTGAGACTGTCTCAAAAAAAAAATGTATGTTTGAGTGAGAGGAGTCACTCAGGATGCAGGAGTCAGGAAAGATTTTTGATAAAAGATGTCTGGTTCATTCATCTACTGAAATGTTATGCTAATGTTTGTGCATCTGGGGTTTCTCCTACAGAGAAATTCCGTGATCTTTATCAGATTCTCCAGTGATTGACAACTCACAAGGTAGAGACTTGGCCAAAGGTTGAGAAGGCTGTGGGGCCCACATATGGGAATGGGGTGGCAGTGAGGTAGGCAGCGGGTGGAGCCGGCATGACAGATTGGAGACACAAGGAGGGCAAGGGCCACTGCTCAGAGGTAGGTCTGCCATGCAAGGCAGGACCTTACTCTTAAGGACAATTGGCGATTACTGCCTAGGTGGGGTCTCTGTTTTACCCATCACCTGTGTCACGTACCCCTCAGAATTCTGATCTGTCTCACAGTGTCCCTCAGACACCATAAATACACAGAGAACTAGTTTCCTGCAAATGTCAGAGGAGGCTTCTCATAGGAAATCTTCTGGGTCTTGCAGCATGAATAGGAATGTGCCCGGCTAATGTTTTAGTTAGAAAGACTCTTTGAGCTTTATAGAAATCCCCCCCCAGAACTGTCTTAAACCCAGTGATGTGCTTGTAAATGTTTAGTAACAAGCTCTCAGGTTGGGATCCCTGACAAGTAGTAATTGCTGATTGCTGTGTGTAAATATTACTCCTCTGCCTGAATTCAAGCCACCAAAGTAAAGTCACTGGAAAAATATGCACAACTGGTTCTCATGAGCCAGTATAAGACTGCTGAAGCACACCACTGGCTTAAGCCTCATTTTTATTCAGTAGAGTGCCATGGCATCACACAGCTCACAGCAACTTCCAATTCCTGGGCTTAGGCGAATCTCTTGTCTCAGCCTCCCAGTAGCTGGGACTACAGGCGCCTGCCACAACACCCGGCTATTTTTTTTGTTGCAGTTTGGCCAGGGCCGGTTTTGAACCCACCACCCTCAGTATATGGGGCCAGCCCT
Organism: Arctocebus calabarensis; assembly: GCA_963573935.1. NCBI lineage: Eukaryota > Metazoa > Chordata > Mammalia > Primates > Lorisidae > Arctocebus > Arctocebus calabarensis. The sequence goes on along the minus strand of CAUYON010209787.1, from coordinate 55,947 downwards.
TAAGACATAGGCACCGCCCTTAAGCCTCATCTATTGTAAGAACAGAGGGGCATTTCATTTGAGTCAAGGCTAAAGATGTGGCTGGATCTCAGAATCTGCATAGAAGTAGGGCCTGGCTTATAACCCTAAGCCATCTTTACTGTCTTTGTTTGCATTTCTCTGTTCCCATTTTTTCTCTTATTATGACAGATGAGCTTTCTCTGCTCCCCAGTCCTTGCAGAAAAGAGTTGCTAATGCCAGCAGTTTCCAGGTTTTTATATTCCTCCTGATAAGAAAGAAGCCATACTAAAGCTCAGCATCTCTTAGTCCCAATTTCGAATTCTCTAGAGAAGGCGCCTATTGGCCCAGATTGGGTCAAAGGCCCTATCAACTGTGACTAGGTAGGCAGGATGTTATTATTCCAATATAAGGGCCAGAACTTTTGCACCTCCTCCCCTCTGTAACCACAAGAGGGTAAGGGAGTTTGAAAAGTAACCAGCAAAAAGGAAGCAAGATTTGAGTAACAACTTGTTAGGTATCTTGACCAGCAGAAATGAGGTAAATTAATCATATAATAAATTTCATGCTATCTCCTCTAGGCTTTTGAACTATCCATCCAGAGAGCCATTAATTTATGCATTTATGTATTCATTTAAAAATGCAGTCAGCATAAATTTGACATTTATGGGCGGCACCTGTGGCTCAGTGAGTAGGGCACTGGCCCCATATACCAGAGGTAGCGAGTTCAAACCCGACCCCGGCCAAAAAAAATAAAAAAAAATTGACATTTATTTAACATATATTCTAGACCAGATGCAGTGGCTCATAATCCTAGCATTCTGGGAGGCCAAGGAGGGTGAATTGCTTGAGCTCGAGGGTTCAAGACCAGCCTGAGCAAGAGTGAGAGCCCCATCTCCACTAAAAATAGAAAAACTAGCTGGGCATCATCGTAGGCGCCTAAAGTCCCAGCTACTCCAGAGGCTGAGGCAGGAGGACCACTTGAACCCAGGAGTGTGAGATTGATTGCAGTAAGCTATAATATCTATAATGCCATGGCACCCAGGGTGATGGAGTGAAACTCCATCTCAAAAAAAAAAAAAAAAAAATATATATATATATACACACATACACACACACACATATATATAGTATATATATTCTTTTATATTATAAAGTATTTGGGTCTAAAAATGAAGGCCAAGATGAGTAAGATTTAGTCACCTCTCTTGAAGAATTTGATATTTGGAAACCAGGCAAAGCATCCATAGCACAGCATGGAAAAGGCCTTGCAGGAGGTATATAGGTAGTGCTTAGCTATGGTCGGCAGCCTGCAAGATGGTCCCAGGGATCCTTCCCTCCTGATAGTTACACTCTACCACATTGTACCAGGGTTGTTCTATGTGGCCAGTAAAATAAGGTAGAAGAGATGATACAAAACTTCTGACATTAGGTTATAAAAAGACTGTGGTTTCCATCTTGAGTGTGTTCCTTCTCACTCTCTTGGATCACTCACACTGGAGGAAGCCAGATGCCATGTCATAAGTAGTCCTAATGGAAATGGCCCACATGGTAAGGAAATTAAGCTTTCTTTCTTTTTTTGCAGTTTTGGTTAGGGCAAACCCACCATCCCTGGTACATGGGGCCAGTGCCCTACTCCTTGAACCACAGGCACCGCCCAAGAAATGAAGCTTTCTACCAACAGCCACAGGAGAGAGCTTGCAGGCGTATCACCAAGCCCCAGTCAAGCTTTCAGATGAGGCTACTACCCTGGCCAACAACTTGACTGCAACCTCATGAGAGACCCTAAGCCACAACCACTCAGCTAAGTCACTTTCAGATTCCCAATGCTTGCAGCGCCTGTGGCTCAAAGGAGTAGTGCACTGGCTTCATATGCCAGAGGTGGTGGGATCAAACCCAGCCCTGGACAAAAACCACAAAAAAAAAAAGTCTTTACTCCTGGATTTTGGCTTGGCGCCTGTGGCTCAAGTGGCTGAGGTGCCAGCCACGAACACCTGAGCTGGCAGGTTCAAATCCAGCCTGGATCCACCAAACAACAATGACAGATTCCCAATGCTCTCAAAAGGTGGGAGGTAATATATGTTTGCTTTATAAGCTGCAGAGTTTTGGAGTAATTTGTTACATGGCAGTAGATGACTAATGCAGGAGGCAATATTCAAGGTGGATCTTAAAGGTTGCACTTACCAGGGAGAAACAAAGACAGGCATCAGGATATTATAGTAATGGTATATGCAAAGCTGAAGGTGAGAACATGCAGGATGTAAATGTGATGGTATCCGAAGTAGGTTAGCATGGCCAGAATTTGAGCTGATTTAGAGGATATAATTGGGGCTGTAATGATGGGCCAGGCCAAGAGAAGGGCTATGTGTCCTTGGAGTGTCCAACTTGCCACCAGTGAGCTGCATGCAGATTATTTGAGGACTGTTTTGCCTATCTGTGGTCTCAGATATCGCAAAAAGTGTGCATGGACCTGTTCTTTTGTCCATCAGGTTTTGATAGTCTTTGTGTGTCTAATGGGTGGCTCAAGATAATTCTTTTTTTTTTTTCTTTGAGACAGAGTCTCAAGCTGTTGCCCTGGGTAGAGTGCTATGGCATCACAGCTCAAAGCAACCTCAGACTCTTAGATTCTCTCGCTTTATCTTCCCAAGTAGCTGGGACTACAGGTGCCCGCCACAATGCCCAGTTAATTCTTATTGTTCCAATGTATGGCAGTAAAGAAAAAAGTTTGGACATCCCTTGGGGGTCAGTGGCTTCAAACCTTTGCTAGCATCAGGAACCAATTCTGAAAATAAAATCTAATACCAAAAGGGTATAAAAAGACAAAAAGAGGAGTTTCTGGTTGGAGTTGGGAGGGGGTAGAGTTTGAGCATTAGAGGTTTTGCCTCTCTTTCCCCCTTCCTATTTGCTTCTATACCCATAAACCATCCCTGGAAGGATTCTCAGGACACTGTATAGAGTAGTGGCTGACAGGCAGGAGACTGACTTGGTGGCTACATGGGTGAGATTCTCCATCACTTTTTATTATATTTCCTCTTTCATTATTTTGAACCTTAAATTATCCATAATAAGTATGTATAACATAGTAATAATAATGCACATTATTACTTATTCAGAGAAGTAAAAAGAATTAAAGATAAAAAACCAACAATGGCAAAAGCTCTTAAGTAGAAAATCCAGGCAAGTTTTTTTTTTTTGGAGACAGAGTCTCATTTTGTTGCCCTCAGTAGATTGCTCTGACATCATAGCGCACAGCAACCTCTTGGGTTCAAGCAATCCTCTTGCCTCAGCCTCCCAAGTCACTGGACTACATGTGCCTGCCACAACATCTGGTTAGTTTTTAGAGATGAGGTTTTGCTCTTGTTCAGGCTGGTCTCAAACTCTTGAGCTCAAGCAATCCACCTGCCTTGGCCCCCCAAAGTTGTAGGATTACAGGTATGAGCCACCACACAGGGCTTCCCAGGAAGGTTTTTAAGCAGGGTAGTTCCAGGATCACAGGACATTGCACAAAGCTCCCTTTCTCTGCAGTGAAGAACTGTTAGAAGACTAGTGGTGAGGCAGACAGGCTCCAATGGTGCTGCAGAATAGAGAGGATTAGCCCCAGCTTAACACCTGGGCCTGGCCACAGAGCTGGTCTGTCCTAGCTCCAGCCTCCCATCCCAACTGCTTGGAGAGCTGGCTGCCCAAGTCTGCTATTCTCCCGGCCACCTGGATCTGTCTTGGATAGAGAGAAAATGGGGATCACAGACTTCCTACCCTCTACCTACCTACCCTCTTCCTACCCATGTTGTTGCCCTCTTCCATACCACACCCAGTTTACATTTCCTGAGCCTTACCTTGCCCCTTGTCCCAGGGCATGACTAGTCCTGAGGTTTGCTCCCTGGAGACTAAGCTGGGTCTTCACCCCTCACAGTGATGGGTCCAAGGAGAAAACCCGACCCATTATGAGCCAAGCAGAGTCTATGAAGAACTTGAGGACTTAGGCGGAAGTTATGAGGAAAGGTGCATTTTCTGAAGTTAAGAGCAAGCTGCAGCTGCTGGGGGCAACTTTGCCTCCTTTTAGGAAAAGCCTGAATAAGCAAGTAACTCACGTGGAGGAAAAGGGAGACTGGAAATGGACAGGGAGACATGTGACAGAGTTTAAGCACTGTGCTTAATACACTTAATTTTTACGTCAGCCAGAGTTGGTAGCTTGGCCTGGTTCCCCAGAAAGCAGAGTCTGAGGTAAAGGCCATTTGCTGCTACTTTCTAAGGGAGTGCAATCCCCGACAGCAATGAGGTGAGAGGTAAGGGAGGTGAGAAGGAGCCACAGTCAACGTGAGTGAGGAGGCTCCTTCTTGCAGGACCAGGTTAATCTCACGTCCTGGCAGTCCATCCTGGAGGAAATGGGTAAGAATTTATCCACTTCTCCCATCCCATTAACTACAGATTTGCTTAATCGCTGGCAGGCTGCAGGCTGATAGCTTGGTAGGGGGCACTCGCTACACTGGAACTGCCAGGGAAGGCAGAAATTAAACGCGTAAGTATAAGGCGGTGAATGTTTTGAAGAAATAAGGCAGGGTATTCCTGGAGGAGGGCAGCAGAGGTCTTCTAAAGAGGTGGCGAATCCAAACGCAGGCCCAAAGGAAGAGTAGGGGTCAGCCCCGCCAAGCCGGTGCCGTCGGGGAGGGCACGTGGGAACCAGAGGCCAGAAAGGGTACAGCATGCTTGGGGAGCTAAAAGAAGGCCTCCATCGCTGCAGCGCTTACAGCAAGGCAGGCCGGGGTGCATTTATGGAACATTAAGTACTCACGGACTAGGCCCCTATTGTTTGAGCTGCCCTGCCCCCACTCCCGTTTTTCTTTCTGGGAACTGTGCCTTCTTCCTTCCTGCCCCGGCTCATGGTTACCATAGGAACTACCCTGCGCCTAAGATTGAACCACACCCCTCCGGCCACAGTTGATTGGACTAGGGGTGAACACCTCACCGACGCGGGACCAATTAGAGCCTCAGCCGTTGGTGATTGGGGCGGTTGGGGCCGAGAGAGTGAGCGAGGCGCTTGGTGCAGGGTCAGACAAGTTGCACGTTGACTTGGGAGATGCTGGCAGCCAAGTTTTCAGCCCGGTGGACCAGGAAGCAATGAAAGACACTACCGCAGAAGTGCTAATGAGACAGATGCGAGACGTGAGACCCTGCGAGACGGCCTAGACGTGGTTGCACCTCTGCCCTGAGGCTCCTGGAAACAAAGCCCCCTTGTTGCCTAAGCTGTTAACAGTGTGTTTCTGTGAGGTTTTTCAAGGAAACGTGTCCTGGCTTATACTTTACCAAGTGCTACGGCTTTCTAAATACATAAATACGGCAGAGTCTCTGCCCTGAAGAAGGTCATAAACCAACCATAGAGATAGACATATACACTAACCATTAACTACAGGGTAATAAGCGCTATAATAAAAGCTTGTTCACAAGCAGGAGGGAGGTTGTGCAGAGATAAATTAAGATAACAGATGTAAAAGGATTTTGGTATTATGTAAGTACCCTATAATTATACTTATGAAATTCAATTGCATTTCTACACTTTTTTTTTTTTTTGCGACACTCTTAAGCTGTCACCCTGGGTAGAGTGCAGTGGCGTCACCGCTCACAGCAACCTCAAACTCTGGGGCTTAAGCGATGCTCTTGCCTCAGCCTCCCAAGTAGCTGGGATTCACAGGTGTTCGCCACCTCGCCCAGCTATTTTTTGGTTGTAGTTGTCATTGTTTGGCAGGCCGGGCTAATTCAAATCCGCCAGCTCCAGTGTATGTGGCTGGCGCCCTAGCCACTTGAGCTACAGGCGCCGAGCCTGCATTTCTCCTCTTAATTTAATCAGGAGCAGATTGACTTCACTTTTAGAATGATGCTATTTTATAAAGTGGTGGCAGCCTGTTAATGTGGCAATGGGTAAATTATCCAGGGTCTTACTCCTTTCTTTCTTCATCTGTGTTTGGTGAATGAATGAATATATAACCTTCCGATTTCCCAAAGAATTAGGAGGCGTTTGACAGTCTGCCCTTGCTACTATGTCAGGATTTTCTTTCTTTTCTTTTCTTTTCTTTTTGAGACAGAGCCTCAAGCTGTCACCCTGGACAGAGTGCTGTGGCATCACAGATCACAGCAACCTCCAATTCCTGGGCTCAAGCGAGTCTCCTGCCTCCACCTCCCAAGTAGCTGGGACCACAGGCACCCACCAAAACGCCCGGCCATTTTTTTTGGTTGCAGCCGTCATTGTTGTTTGGCGGGCCTGGGCTGGATTCGAACCCGCCAGCTCAGGTGTACGTGGCTGGCGCCTTAGCCCGCTGAGCCACAGGCACCGAGCCTATGTCAGGATTTTCTACCCCTTCTGCCGCCTACAGCAATCTCTCCTTGACTCCATGAAATGAAAAGGCTGCTGACTCACTAAAATAAAATCTTGCAAGTGGATCACTAATTGTGAAGTTTGCTGATTGACATACCATTGCTGTGTTAACCACATGATGGTGACATTATGTCTGGAAAGAAGGTGTGACCATTTCCACCTATACAATCTTCAAAATTATCTCATCCAAGGATGTTTTGCAATGCTCAAATAATTTATGAAAGAACAATGATATCTTATTGAGAAATACCTTCCCTCTGCCCTCACCACAGGCAGACACCTGTTTATTCCTGCTGAATTTTTTTAAAGTGGAGATAACAGTGCAAGCATAGCTTAGAAGAACCCTGGTATACAGGAACAAGATGGACTTTGGTATCAAGATAACCAAGGAGGCTAGGCACAGTGGCTCACACCTGTAATCTTAATATGCTGGGAAGTTGAGGGGCAGGATCACTTGAGCTCAGGAGTTCAAGACCAACCTGAGTAAAGGTGAGAACCCTGTCTCTATTAAAAAAGAGGTGGGGGGAGAAACTCTACATTTGGGTGTAAGATCCTCAGAGGACAAATTCTGTAACCATGGTAGTATTGCTGTTCATTTTTTTTTTTTTTTGAGACAGAGTCTCACTTTATCACCCTCAGTAGAGTGCTGTGGCTTCACAGCTCACAGCAACCTCAAACTCTTGGGCTTAAGTGATTCTCTTGCCTCAGTCTCCTGAGTAGCTGAGACTACAGGGGCCTGCCACAACACCGGGCTATTTTTAGAGACAGATGTCTCACTCTGGCTCAGGCTAGTCTCAAACTCATGAGCTCAGGTAATCCACCCGCGTTGGCCTCCCAGAGTGCTGGGATTACAGACGTGAGCTACCTTGCCCAGGCTGTATTACTGTACTTTCACTGAGGCTTTCTCTGCACTTTCTCTCCACCACCTCCAATATTTTGCACAATACTCACACATACATTACAGCAAATGTTATCACAGTGACTGGCTTTCCTCATGACACTTTGTCTCAGCAAACCTTCCTGCAAAAGTTATCACAACACTGCTGTGTTTTCCAGCCAGAGCACTTCTAAAATTATTTGATGAAACTCCAACACACCTTCAAGTCCCAACAAACACCTAAGGGACGCTATAGTTCTTACCTCATTGACTCAGGATAGCATGGTTCACTTCTGTTTAACGTGCTAGAGTGGTGCCACCCTGTGGCAACATCATGAATTATATATTACAATCTGGAGACCCACCAGTTTTTGTTTTTGTTTTGAGACAGAGTCTCTAGCTATTGCCCTGGGTAGAGTGCTGTAGTGTCATAGCGCACAGCAACCTCTAACTCTTGGGCTCAAGTGATCCTCTTGCCTTTAGTTTTCCTATTTTTAGTAGAGATGGGGTCTTGCTTTTGCTCAGGCTAGTCTCTTGTGAACTCAAGCAATCCACCCTCCTTGGCCTCCCAAAGAGCTAGGATTACAGGCATGAGGCACTGTGCCTAGCCAGGAAACCCACCAGTTTTGAAATGCAGGGATTTTTGATGAATTTTTTAATTGAGTGGGCTTCTGTATTTCAGTTATGGACATTATATGAGGTTTTATTAGTATTTTTACATTACAGTATTTCAGATTTCCACAATTCAAATTCACGTAAAATGTATCTGCACCATTCACATTCAATTTACTAACTCTTTTAACTCTATCGTCAGGAGTTTGTATTAGAGTTTTCCCATCTGGAACATTTTTAGGAACTTTTTTTTTTTTTTTTTTTTTAAGTTTTTTAAAGCGGCTGGGTGTGAACCCCCCATCATTGGTATATGGGGCTGGCGCCTCTTTTAGGAACATTTTACTCCCAACTAGATTTGGGGATTAAAATAACAGTGTGTGGGGCGGCGCCTATAGCTCAGTGGGTAAGGCGCCAGCCCCATATAGAAAGGGTGGTGGGTTCGAACCCGGCCCCGGCCAGCTAACACAGCAATGAGAATTGCAACAAAAAATAGCCAGGTATTGTGTAGTTCCAGCTAGTTAGGAGGCGGAGGCCAGAGAATCACTTAAGCCCAAGAGTTGGAGGTTGCTGTGAACTTGGATGCCACAGCACTCTACCAAGGGCAACTCTTTCCCCTCCAAAATTAAAACAAAACTATGTGGATGGCTAATGCACTTGTCTTTCTGTGGGCATTGTGTCTATGTTACCATAGCTCTAGGAGGAGGGCACTGTGGGGTCACTCCCATTTTGTGACGAGGATGCTGAAGCAGGTTGAAATTTAAAAGTTTCTCCAACATCTTGCACTTTGCAGAACCAAGTTTGGATCTCCTAGTTACTAAAACCAATCTTCAGACAAGGTTTAAGTTTAAATTTTCTTTTCTTTTCTTTCTTTCTTTTTTTTTTTTGAGACAGAGTCTCACTATGTCACCCTCGGTAGAGTGCCTTGGCGTTACAGCTCACAGCAACCTCAAACTCTTGGGTTCAATCGATTCTCTTGCCTCAGCCTCCCAAGTAGGTGGGACTACAGGCACCTGCCATTACGCCTGGCTATTATTTTGTTGCAGTTGTCTTTGTTGTTTAGCTGGTCCACGACAGGTTCAAACCCACCAGCCTGGTTGTATATGGCTGGCGCTCTAGAGCTATGGGTGCTGCATAAGTTTAGATTTTCAATAATTTAGTTGTCATTTCTTAATTTTTGGCTTACCTTGTTCTTTGTAACCATCAGGAGGAATAAGGAATATGCAGGATTTCCAGCTTCCTCTGACGTAGGGGGTAAAAAAGAAATATGTAGTCTTCAAATTGAAACCAGCTTTGAAGCAAATCAATGTGGGTTTATTATTTGCTAGTTCACCAATAGTTAACAGCTGTATAGATCAGGCCACTACTAAACCAATCTGAGCTGTAGGTTTCTTTACCTTTAAAAATAAAACTGGCCAGGCACAGTGGCTCACACCTATAATCCCAGCACTTTGGGAGGCCCAGACAGTAGGATTGCTTGAGACCAGGAGTTGGAGACCAGCCTGAGCAAGAGTAAGAACCTGTCTCTATTAAAAAAAGAAAATTAGAAAAATTAGCCACTAGAAGGGTGTTGTGGCAGGGGCCTGTAGTCCCAGCTACTCGGGAGGCTGAGGCAAGACAATCGCCTGAGCCCAGGAGTTGGAGGTTGCTGTGAACTGTGATGCGATAGCACGCTACCTAGGGTGATAAAGTGAGACTGTTTCCCAAAAAAAAAAAAAAGAGGCTCAGGTAGCGCCTTTGGCTCAAGGAGTAGAGTGCCAGTCCCATATACTGGAGGTGGCAGGTTTAAACCCCACCCCAGCCAAAAACAGCAAAAGAAAGAAAGAAAGAAAAATTAGCTGGACATGGTGACGCTTACCCTTAATCCCAGCTACTTGGGAGCTGTAGGCTGGAGGATTACTTGACTCAAGGAGTTTGAGGTTGCAGTGAACAATGCTGTTGCCACTATACACTAGCCTAGGTGACAGAATGAGACCCTGTCTCAGAAATAAATTAATTAAATGCAAAAATAAAAAATAAAACTGAGTTGGTCTAAGTGCACTTGTGTTTTGGTTTTGTTGTTTAATTTTGCTTTCAATTTCAATTGTCTTTCACTCATCTTAGCTTGAAGTTTTTTTATTTTTTTTCTTTAGTGATTCTCTTGCCCTCAGCCTCCCAAGTAGCTGGGACTACAGGCACCCACCACAATGCCTGGCTTTTTTCGAGTAGAGACAGGGTGTCACTCTGGCTCACTCCAGCTCATGCTGGTCTCCAACTTCTCAGCTCAGGCAATCCACCCACCTCGGCCTCCCACAGCGCTAGGACTACAGGCATGAGCCCCACACCCAGCCTTTTGAGTTTTTTTTTGAGACAGAGTCTTACTCTATTGGGTAGAGTGCCATGATGTCATAATTGACAGCAGCTTCTAATTCTTGGTGTTTAAGCAATCCTCTTACCTCAGTCTCCTGAGTAGCTGGGACTATAGATGCCCACCACAACACCTGGCTAATATTTTCTGTGTTTAGTAGGGATGGGGGTCTTGCTCTTGTTCAGGCTGATCTTGAACTCCTGAGCTCAGACGATCCACTCACCTCAGCCTCCCAGAGTGCTAGGATTACAGGCATGAACCACCTTGTCCAGCCAACGTGCACTTGTGTTTACAACTAATCGATCACAACCAGTTCCAGATTTCTTTGTTTTTTCTTCTCTCCCACTGCTTCGCTTGACTAGCCTTTATAAAAAAAAAAAAAATTCTAACAGGCTTGGCGCCTATAGCTCAGTGGCTAGGGCGCTGGCCACATACACCAAAGCTGGTGGGTTTGAACCTGGCCCAGGGCCTGCCAAACAACAATGACAATTACAACCAAAAAATAGCCAGGCATTGTGGCGGGCGCCTATAGTCCCAGCTACTTGGGAGTCTGAGGCAAGAGAATTACTTAAGTCCAAGAGTTTGAGATTGCTGTGAGCTATGCCACCACGGCAGCTGTGAGCTATGACACCACAGCACTCTACTAAGGGCGACATAGTGGGACTCTGTCTCAAAAAAAACCCAAAAATGAAACAAAATAAAATCAATCACATACACATTCAAATGGATACTTGAAAAAACTGGTGCATCTGAATAAGGCCCATAGATTGTAACAGTGTCTATTTCCTGGTTTTGATTTTGTACTATAATTATGTAAGGTGTTACCGTTAGGGGAAGCTGGTTAAGAGTACATAGGACTCTCTGTACTATTTTTGCAACTTCCTGTAAGTCTATGTTTATTGTAAAATATAAAAGACTTTTTGTTTTGGGGGGTTTTAAAAATTGTAGACAGAATCTCCAAAATATATTTTTAGCTGCTTGCCTGAGCCTTTACTGAACCGGGGAAATACTTGTTACAATGTTTCTTATAAGTGACAGGAGTATTTTTTTTTCTTTTTTGAGACAGAGCTTCAAGCTGTTGCCCTGGGTAGAGAGCAGCTGCATCACAGCTCACAGCAACTTCTGACTCCTGGGCTCAACCAATTCTCCTGCCTCAGCCTCCCAAGTAGCTAGACTACAGGCACTTGCCACAACACCTGGCTATTTTTTTTTTTTTTTTTGGTTGCAGCAGGCCCGGGCTGGATTCGAACCGGACAGCTCAGGTGTATGTGGCTGGCGCCTTATCCACTTGAGCCATGAGCGCCGACCCTACAACGTTTCTTGAAAATTAAAAAAAGAGACTACTGAATTATACTGACATCCTGATCACAACTGTGTTCGAGAAAAGGAACATTTACAACCTCAAGAAGTGAAGAGAAATACTTTCAAATGTTAACGGCGACTTTCTTAGTGGTTAGAATTTGGTTCCTGCCCAATTTACTGTATTCTCCAATTCTTTCTTTTTTTTTTTGAAACAGAGTCTTTGTTGCCCTCAATAGAGTGCTATGACATCATTGCTCATAGCAACCTCAGACTCTTGGGTTCAAGCGATTCCTTTGCCTCAGCCTCCTGAGTAGCTGGGACTACAGGTGCCTGCCACAATGCCTGGCTTTTTTTATAGATGGCGATCTCACTCTTGCTCAGGCTGGTCTCAAACTTGTGAGCTCAGGCAATCCAGCCACCTTGGCCTCCCAGAGTGCTAGGATTACAGAAGTGAGCCACCTCACCCAGCCCTTTTCTGAATTTTCTGTGATGAACTTGACTTGCATTTACAATCAAGGGAGATGACACTTTACTATAATAACAGATTTAGATGCTGGGCCAGAAAACCCAAGCTGTATGGTTATCATTCACTCTGCTACATTATTGATCTTGAAGAGTGGAGGCACTCTTATTCTTTGATGAGATGAATGAATTATAAAATAATTCATGCTTATGTTAAATGTTCAAAAAGTATGGTAAGATGGAAAAAAGCCCCCTGGCTATTTGCTTCCTACTTTTGAAGGGTAAGTTGTTTTTTTTTTTTGAGACAGTCTCAAGCTATCACCATAGATAGAGTGCCTTGGCATCACAACTCACAGCAACCTCAAACTCTTGGGCTTAAATGATTCTCTTGCCTCAGCCTTCCAAGTAGCTGGGACTACAGGCGCCCACCACAACACCTGGGTATTTTTTGTTGTTGTTACAGCTGCCATTGTTTTAGCTGGCCTGGCTGGGTTCGAACCCGCCAGCCTCAGTATATGTGGCCGGCGCCCTACCCCCTACCCTATCTGAGCTACGGGTGCCGCCAGGGATAAGCTTTGTTAACTGTTTTTTTTTGTTGTTGTTTTTGTTTTTGTTTTGAGACAGAGCCTCAAGCTGTCACCCTGGATAGAGTGCTGTAGCATCACAGCTCACAGCAACCTCCAATTCCTGGGCTCAAGCGAGTCTCTTGCCTCTGCCTCCCATGTAGCTGAGACTACAGGCACCCGCCACAACGCCTGGCCATTTTTTGGTTGCAGCCGTCATTGTTGTTTGCCAGGTCCGGGCTGGATTTGAACCCGCCAGCTCAGGTGTGTGTGACTGACGCCTTAGCCCGTTGAGCCACAGGCGCCGAGCCTGTTAACTGTTTCTTTTCTTTCTCTTTTTTCAAATTTATTTTTATTTTATTTTATTTTATTTTTTGAGATGGAGTCTCCCTTTGTTGCCCTTGGTAGAGTGCCATAGTTCACACCTGACAGCAACCTACAATTCCTGGGCTTAGGCGATTCTCTTGCCTCAGCCTCCCAAGTAGCTGGGACTACAGTCACCGGCCACAATGCCCAGCTATTTTTTGTTGCAGTTTGGCCAGGGCCAGGTTTAAACCCACCACAGTATATGGGGCCAGCGCCCTACCCTCTGAGCCATAGGTGCCGCTCTCTCTTTTTTAGACTATGTTCATTTTAGCCTCTTTTGCAGCTCACATTTTTCAAGGAAGAACAGTGGAAAGCCAATCAGACATCTTACCGTGTTTACTTGCAGAAGGAGCCCCGCGTTGGCCGAGATTGTACCGGGCTTCCCAGAGAAGGTCTTCTTGAGTATATAGGAGGTGTCTAAACTTGTCCTTGGAAAGTCACCCCCAATTCCTTTCTTCTGTTAAAGTCTTTCCAAGCTAAATCTACAGGTCAGTTGTGGATACCTCCAGGACCCACACATGTGGCCCCTGAGCAGAGTGGTTTTTATATTGGAGTCTGCAGGCATATTACCAGGGCATCTTAGGGTCTTAGAATTCCACCAAAAGTCTTTTTTTTTTTTTTTTTGAGACAGAGTCTATGTCACCCTCGGTAGAGTGCTGTCGCATCACAGCTCACAGCAACCTTGAACTCTTGGGCTTAAGTGATTCTCTTGCCTCAGCCTCCCGAGTAGTTGGGACTCTAGGTGCCCACCACAATGCCCTGCTATTTTTTGGTTGTAGGCATCATTGTTGTTTTGCAGGCCCGGGCTGGATTTGAACCCCCAGCTCTGGTGTATGTGGCTGGCGCCCTAGCCGCTGAGCTATAGGAGACAAGCCCCACCAGAAGTTTTAAATGTTGTGTTTTCATTTTTTTTTTTTTTTTTTTTTTGGTTTCTGGTTTTAGTTTGTTGTAGAATGCCATGGCATTATAGCTCACAGCAACCTCAAACTCTTAGGCTAAAGAGTTCCTCTTGCTTCAGCCCCCCAAGTAGCTGGCACTATAGGAAACTGCCACAAGGCTTAGCTAGTTTTTTCCTATTTTTAGTAGAGATGAGGTTTCACTCTCACTCAGGCTGTTCTCAAATTCCTGAACTCAAGCAATCCCAGAGTGCTGAGATTATAGGCTGTGTTTTCCATTTTGGGATCATCTGGATGATCCACTCAGAACCCAGTGCTGCTGCACAATCATAAAAGCTGCTTTTCTGCTCAGGTTAAGTCTGTGTTCATGGCCCATGAATCGGTGTGCAGTATCATTGAAAGCAGATACTTCACCAGAGTTCAAACATAGAAAGATGGTAAGAGAATTGTGTGGTCTTACAAGAGGATGGATTTTATAGCTCCATTCTCTTTCCCATCCACATTATAAAATATGTCTTAGCAGTATATGTGACAGTAAATAATACAGCATTCATTAAATGCTATTTAAATGGGTTTTTTGTATTATATTTTGGGGGTGCATTATTAGATTGACTCATAAAATAATGGACAGGAGGTTAAAAAAGTTTATTATTCACAATTCAAAAAAAAAAAATCAGTACCGATAATGTCAGTGACTCAAATAATGATTCATTATCCAAAATGTAAAAGAGAAAAATCAAGTTAAAAATTCATCTTTCTCAGCACAGAGCCTGTGGTTCAAGCAGCTAAGGCGCCAACCACATACACCTGAGCTGGTGGGTTGGCATGCAGCCTGGGCCCCCCAAACAACAATGATGGCTACAACCAAAAAATAGCCAGGCTGCAGGCCCCATATACCAGAGGTGATGGGTTCGAACCCGACCCTGGCCAAAAACTACAAAAAAAAAAAAAAGGAGAGAGAAAAAAATAGCCAGGCATTATGGCAGGCGCCTGTAGTCCCAGCTACTTGGGAGGCAGAGGCAGGAGAATCACTTGAGCCCAGAAGTTGGAGGTTGCTGTGAGCTATGATGCCACAGCACTCTACCCAGGGTGACAGCTTGAGGCTCTGTCTCAAAAAAAAAATTCATCTTTCTCCCATTAAACCACACACGGGTGATTCATAGTTATTCAGTTTCAATAAAACATCATCCATCAGGTTGATTTAATGTTGTTAACTTAAAGTTCATGACTTTTCATTTGTATTTTTAAGTTCATTTTAGTTGAAAAGCTAACATGGAATATAAACTTTTTCCCCAGCTTAATAGAATGTCAAGCAAGGAATGTTGCTTCCATTTTTTTTTTTTTGGTAGAGACAGAGTCTCACTTTATCGCTCTTGGTAGAGTCACATAGCTCACAGCAACCTCCGACTCCTGGGTTTAGGCAATTCTCTTGCCTCAGCTTCCCAAGTAGCTGGGACTACAGGCACCTGCCACAATGCCCAGCTATTTTTTGTTGCAGTTTGGCTGGGGATGGGTTTGAACCTGCCACCCTCGGTATATGGTGCCCTATTCACTGAGCAACAGGCGCCACCCACTTCCACGTTTTAAATATGGAAGTTTAACTGTTTTCTTTTTCTTTCTTTCTCTCTCTTTTTTTTTTTTTAAGAGACAGAGTTTCACTTTATTGCCCTCAGCAGAGTGCTGTGGCGTCACAGCTCAGAGCAACCTCTAATTCCTGAGCTTAGGTGATTCTCTTGCCTCAGCCTCCCGAGTAGCTGGGACTACAGGCACCCAACACAATACCCGGCTATTTTGTTGTTGTTGCAGTTTGACTGGGGCCCGGTTTGAACCTGCCACCCTCAGTACATGGGGGTGGTGCCCCACCTATTGAGCCACAGGCACTGTCCAACAGTTTTATTTTTTTTCCCTGCCTTGGTAGAATTCAACCCTATCTAGAAAGGAAATAACTCACTCCCTCACTGCCCCAACCCCAAACACACTCTGGTGCAAGTAGTTCCCTTCCCTTACTGGTAGCATTAAAATAATGAGTCCATCCAGCGCCAAGGGCAAGGGAAACCAGTTTCCAATGGGTAATAACTTAGTGTTCAGTTTTATTGGGCCGTTGAGGCCTACCAGGAAAGAAAAGAGAGTGTGCCTTTTATTGAAGCAGTGAAGAGGGCAAGACTGTGGGAGACATATTAAGAGCCCCAAGATGCTCTGGAACCATACCAGCTTCTGCCCAGCCTGGAGCCAGGAGACTCTGGAAACGGCACCTGGATTATCTGCTCACAGGATGAAGTCAGTTTCCTGCCAGGGACTGTCCAGCAGGGGCAACACTCAGTGATGCCACAAAACTGTGCCTGGCCTGGCCTGACTACAAAGTGTGGATCTTCCTTGAAATGCTCAAGAGAAACCCCGAGAGCTCACAGGGCATGCCTGGCCATCCAGTGGTGGAGACAAGAGGAGCCCTCACAGCTGTACTCAATTGGGGGATGACATGCTCAAGCTGGAGGCCCTTAATCTGTGACAGTGACTGGGGAGGACCCACCCAGGAAAACCCCTGAGAAGGAGGCACTGTCCAGCTGCTGCTGGTACATGTGGGTGGGCACAGTAGAGATCGGAGATGCTGGAAGAATCTAAAGGGTGGGACTGACTGTTGTTGCATGGGCAGGGGGAAGGACGTCCTGTCTCTCTTCCTCCATGCCAGTCTTTCTCCAGATGATCTGACTCTGCCAGAAAGCCAGCTGGCCAATAAATCTGGAATGTGGCTTTCTAGCCCTGGAGTAGGTGGAATGGTGGACATGGGACTGAGAGACACTAGGCCAGTCAACAGCAGGCCACTTTTAAGGCCAGAAAGGAGTTAATACCACGTCTTATTCAGGATGCTCAGTTGCAAGCCACAGAAGCCAACTGCCAGAGTGAAACTGCAAAGGAAATTATCAAAGACTACTAGGTATCTCACAGAACCAGTCTGAGAACCCAGATAAGAAACTGGGCCAGATGTAGGCCAGTAAGGACACCACTGCCATCTGGCATCTGAATGATGCTGCCATAGTGTGACAGATTCTATTACTTTCCAGTAAAGGCTCCTTCTCTCCTCATCTACCCTTAGTTTCCTTGTCAGTGGAGTTGATTGCCCTGTCCCACTAAATTTGGTCTTGGCCGTGTGACTTGCACTGACCAATAGAATATGGATGGGGTGCCTCAGTTTTGAGCAGGGGGCTTGAGAAGCATCAAGGGTCTCTAAACCCACACTCACTTTCCTGCCATCTTGTATACCTGAACCCCACCTATAACCTGGAGTCCAGCAGGTCAGAGCCCAATTGAAGCCAGACAATCCACTGGCACCCATAACCGATCCACAGAACTAAGTGAGAAATGTAGGCTTATTGCTGGAAGCCACAGAGACAGATTTGGGGTTGTTTGTTACCACAACAAAAGCTCACAAATACATTTGACTGGCTTTAAGAATCTCTCCCTGTTCTCCCCAACCCTGGCTCCAGATACAAAATCCTATATGGGCATACCCCACTGACCAAACCCAGGAGACACACCTGTGCAGCACAGGTGACAGGGAGACTGGGAGCAGGTGTTTTCATTTTCTGTAAAAGCAGGTAGGCTCCAGATCCTCCAGGTCCCAACCAGACTTGGGGCGTGGGTGTGGTGTTCAGGGCTGAGTAGTGTCCTCCAAGAATACATGTCTAGCCAGAATCTCAAAATGTGGCCCTATTTGGAAGCAGGGCCTTCACAGATGTAATTAGTTAATTAAAATAGGAACATAATCCAATGACTTAGGTCCTAATGAGACGAGAAAACAGAGACCTGAGAGATACACAGGGAGAATGTGCCATGTGATGACAGGGGCAGAGACTGGAGTGAAACAAGCCCAGGGATGCCAGGGAATGCAGACAACCGCAGAAGCTTGGAGGGAAGCTTGCAGACTAGCACCTTCAGCGAGTGTGACACCTTGATTTCAGACTTTCAGCATCCAGAACTGTGAGAGAATCCATTTCTGTTGTTTTAAGCCACTCGGTTTGTGGTCTTTTGAAACAGCAGCCCTAGGAAACGAATACAGTGGACAAATCCTGAAATATAGGAAGGAGGTATAAAAGTCATCCCCTGACCTCAGTAAAAAAGATAAATTTCCTTTTCTCATACCTATTCAGTAGTATTCTTAAATAACAATTCAAAGGAAAGATTCTTGAATGTTTCTTTGTTTAAAGCTGCCTATGCTTAAGTTTAAGGAAATGTAGTCAGGGTTTCCTCTGTGGAAGAAACTTGGCATTCTGGGTCTGTGTCTTCTCATCGATCCCATCTGATCCAAACATAATTTTGCCTGGAAAATGAGCTGTTCAAGACCTTTAGGTGAAAAGCAGATGCCTTTTGAAAAAGTCTGACTTTCAGAGCACAGGGTCGGCTCTGGGGACAGAATGCCTAGGGCCAGAGTTTGATTATTTGCTGCGCCAAGGCACGTTCACAAGTCTTCCCACAGAAGAATAGCACCCTCTATTGGACCTTCTCAAAACCATTCTAGAACTATGTGGGTAATGTCATTACAGCGGACCGGTCTCATCCGGGGTTTCCCTTTCTACGCTTGCAGTTACCCAGTCAACTGTGGTCTGAAAATATTACATACGATGAGATATTCAGAGAGACAGAGATTGCAGTCACACTTTACAACATATTACTTTAATTGTTCTATTTTATTAGTTATTGTTAATTTCTTACTGTGCCTAATTTATAACTTAAACCTTATTTTATGTATGGATGTGTAGATAAAAATCATAGTAGATACAGGGCTCATACTATCTGAGGTTTCAGGCATCTGCTAGGGGGCTTTGAATGTCTCCCCCCCTGGATAAAAGGGGACAGAGCTACCGCTTCCAAGACAATGGCATGGAGGATAAAAGGTGGTGGTGGAGCTGTTTTAATTAATGCACTTCTGAGGCATAAAGGCCAAGGGGTATGCATGGCCCTGATTAGGATCTGGATTCCCATAAATCAAGTGTAAGAAGATATATATGTATTTTCTTTTTTGACACAGAGTCTCACTTTATTGCCCTCAGTAGAGTGCCATGGCGTTACAGCTCACAGCAACCTCAAACACCTGAGCTTAGGTGATTCTCTTGCCTCAGCCTCCCAAGTAGCTGGGACTACAGGTGCCCACAACACTGCCCTGCTATTTTTTGTTGCAGTTGTCATTGTTGTTTAGCTGGCCCAGGCCGGTTTTGAACCCGTCAGCCTCAGTGTATATGGCTGGCACCATAACTATTATGCTACGGGTGCCAAGCCTGTAAGAAGATATTTTTGAGAAAATGAGAGAAAATGCAATATGAACTGAGTTTTAAATGATACCAAGTGAATACCGAAGATTTTATCAGGTTGATACTGGGTTTATAAGAAAAAGTCTGTAATTTTGGGCAGCGCCTATGGCTCAGTGGGTAGGGCACAGCCCCATAGACCCAGGGTGGCAGGTTCGAACCCTGCCTCAGCCAAACTGCAACATAAAATAGCCAGGCGTTGTGGCGGGTGTCTGTAGTCCCAGCTACTTGGGAGGCTGAGGCAAGAAAATCTCCTAATCCCAGGAGTTGGAGGTTGCTGTGACTGTGATGCCACAGCACTCTACCAAGGGCAATAAATTGAGACTCTGTATCTACAAAAAAAAAAAAAAAGGAAAGGAAAGGAAAGATAATAACCACAATTAGGGAAGAGGGGAAGGGTTATCTGTAAGGAAAAAAAGAACATAGTGTGGAGAGAACAGGGGGAAAAGGCTTGTCTTATTTAAATATACTTTTTTTATAATTTTATTTTTAATTAATTAATTTATTTTTAGAGAGAGTGCCTTGCTATGTTATCCCCTCTAATCTCTAATTCCTGGCCTCAATCAGTCCTTCCACCTCAGCCTTCTGAGTAGCTGGACTGTCAGGGTGTGCCATCATGCCCAGAAATACTTTATTTTTCAGATTTGACTCTGAAAACACATTAATATTTTACTTACTTATAAAAGAAATTAAGTTTTTTTGTTTTGTTTTGAGACAGAGTCTCACTTTGTTGTCCTCAGTAGAGTGCCCTGGCGTCACAGTTCACAGCAACCTCAAACTCTTGGGCTCAAGCAATTCTCTTGCTTCAGCTTCTCAAGTAGCTGGGACTACAACGCCTGGCTAGTTTTTGAAATGGGGTCTCGCTGTTGTTCAGGCTGATCTTGAACCTGTGAGTTCAGGCAATCCAACTGCCTCGCCTCCCAAGTGATTGGATTATAGGTGTGAGCCATCACACCCATCAAAGAAATTAACTTTTTTTTTTTTTTTGTTAGAGACAGAGTCTTACTTTATCGCCCTCAGTATAGTGCTGTGGCGTCACACAGCTCACAGCAACCTCCAACTCCTGGGCTTTGGTGATTCTCTTGCCTCAGCCTCTGAAGTAGCTGGCACTACAGGCGCCCAGGCTGTTTTTCTGTTTTGCAGTTCGGCCAAGGTTGGGTTTGAACCCACCACCTTCAGTATATGGGGCCAGCGCCCTACTGGATGAGCCACGGGTGCCACCCAGAAATTTTGAAATAATCACAGGACGGGTCTAAGGACACACTAGACCCACTGTGCTAAACCCAAAGCCACAATTTTAGGACCTGAGCTAAAAATTCATTGATCACCTGATCTCCATAAGCCCATACTGTGACTGGAGGGCCACAGAGATGTTGTGGATCTCCTGGAATCACTGTCAGTTCTGAGCCAGTATCTAGTAGTCCCTGAAAACTGTGTTTATTTTTCCCCCAGTACACAGTTGTCCTGGTAAAAGGTCATCGGTCCCTTTGGGGAAGGCTGGGAGAAGATGAACTATGTATTTCATCACACTACTCAGAATGGTACACAATTTAAAACTTACACATTATTTCTGGAATTTTTCTTTTAGATCACAATTCCTATGTGATTCATTCACTTCATCTCATCACACAGGCGTTTTAACATCTCACATCATCTCAAGAAAAAAGGTGACTATATATAAGAAGATATTTTGAGGCTCGGTGCCTGTAGCACAGTGGGTACAGTGCCAGCCACATACACCGAAGCTGGTGGGTTCGAACCTGGCCCTGGGCCAGCTAAATAACAATGACAACTTCAACAAAAACTAGCTGGGCGTTGTGGTGGGGGTCTGTAGTCCCAGCTACTTGGGAGACTGAGGCAAGAGAATTGCTTGAACCTAAGAGTTTGAGGTTACTGTGAGCTGTGATGCCACGGCATTCTATCGGGGTGCCCGGGTAACAAAGTGAGACTGTGTCTCAAAAAAGAAAATTGTTTATATATATATATGTGTGTGTGTGTGTGTGTGTATTTATATACGTAAAAATATATATATTTATTTATATATATAAAAAAAGAAGGGTGGCATCTGTGGCTCAAAGGTGTAGGGCAATAACCCCATTTGCCTGAGGTGGCAGTTTCAAATTCAGCCCTGGCCAAAAACTGCAAAAAAAAAAAAAAAAGAAAGAAAGAAAATAGGACAATGGGGCACGGTGTGGTAGCTCATATATACATATATTTATTTTAGTTGACAAAAATAGTATATATTATGTACAAAATGATGTTTTAAAATATGTATATATTGTGGAATGGCTAAAGTAAGCTAATGAACATAAGCATTACTTTACATATTTATCATTTCTGCAGTGAAAACACTTAAAATACACTCAGCAATTTTCAAGATCACAATACATTGTGATTAACTATAGTCATTATGTTGTACAAGAGATCTCTTGAAGTTATTCCTCCTCTCTAACTGAAATTTTATATCCATTGACCAACATCTCCCAACCACCACCAACATCCTTAACCCTTGATAAGCATCATTCTACTCTCTGCTTCTGTAAGTTCAACTTTTTTAGATTCTACATCTAGGTGAAATCATGTGGTATCTGTCTTTCTGTGCCTGGCTTATTTCATCATGTCCTAAATACTAGCTTCTATAATTCCCCATGTGTTTACCTTAACTAAGATCTTTTGTTTCTTTTCTCTCTCTTTTTTTTTTCCTTCATTTTTTTTGAGACAAGATCTTACTTTGTTCCCTAGGCAAGAGTAGTGTGCCATCAACCCAGGTCGCAGGAACCTCTAACTCCTGGGTTTAAGCAATCTTCCTGCCTCGGCCTCCCAAAGTGCTAGGACTACAGGCAAGAGCCATCACACCCTGCCCCATTGTCGTATTTTCTTTTTCTTTTCTTTTCTTTTTTTTTTTTTTTGTTTTTTGTTGTTGCAGTTGTGATTGTTGTTTAGCAGGCCCGGGTTGAGTTCAAACCCAACAGCCTCAGTATATGTGGCTAGTGCCCAAACCACTGAGCTACTTATGCCACACCCTATTGTCCTATTTTCTTTCTTTTTTTTTTTTTTTTTTTTGAGACAGAGCCTCAAGCTGTCACCCTGGATAGAGAGCTGTGGCATCACAGCTCACAGCAACCTCCAATTCTGGGCTCAAGCAAGTCTCTTGCCTCCGCCTCCCAAGTAGCTGGGACCACAGGTGCCCGCCACAACGTCTGGCCATTTTTTGGTTGCAGCCCTCATTGTTGTTTAGCAGGCTAGGCTGGATTCGAACCCGCCAGTTCAGGTGTACGTGGCTGGCGCCTTAGCCCGCTGAGCCACAGGCGCCGAGCCCCATTGTCCTATTTTCAAGTTCACTTATTCTTCTGCCTGCTGAAATCTTCCTTTGAATGCCTCTAGTACATTTTTTTTCTTTTTAAACAGAGTCTCACTTTGTCACCCTCAGTAGAGTGCTTTGGCGTTGCAGCTCACAGCAACCTCAAACTCTTGGGCTTAAGCAATTCTCTTGCCTTAGCCTCCCAAGTAGCTGGGACTACAGGTGCCCAGCTATTTTTTGTTGCCGTTGTCATTGTCATTTAGCAGGCCAGGTAGAGGTTGAACTGGCCAGCCCTGGAGTATTTGGCCGTTGCCCTAACCACTGAACTTATGGGCACAAGCCAAGATGCTAATGATGTGACTGAGGTTGGGATCCCCCAGGTAGCTGCTGGATGGCAGCTGCTGTCTGGAAAGATCAAGGCAGGATTCCAGTGGGACTTCCAGCCCCAAACCCTCAACCTTAGGGAGAGGGCACAGGGGCTGAAGGTTAAGTTCATCACTAAAGCCAATGATTTAAGCTATCATTCCTGCCTACTGAAGCTCCCTTAAAAACCGGAGAGCTAAACACTTGGAGAACACATGGCAGCGCCTTAGCCCCATCCCATGGGCTCACTCCATGCGTCTCTTCCATCCACTTGTTCATCTCTATTCTTTGAAATACTCTTTATAAAAAAATGGGAAGACAGAGTTCTGTGGGCTGCTCTAGCAGATTAACTAAACCCAAGGAGGGCGGAGTGGCAACTCCTATTTATAGCCAGTCAGTCAGAAGCATAGGCCACAACAACCTATGGCATCTAAGGGGGTGGCAGTTTTGGGGACTAAGCCCTCATCCTAGGAGACCTGATACCATCTCCAGGTAGATGTGTCAGAACTGACTGGAATTAAAGGTGGTGTCAGCTAGAGAACTGCTGCAGAATCCTCTGCAGAACTGCTTGATTTATGGGGAAGAACTCCCACACATTTGGTGTCAGAAGTATTGAGTGACTGTGTGAGAACAGAGGAGAGGAAAAAACATTGGTTCTTGGATTTTTCTATTTCTAGAGTTGGTGTCAGAAGTTTTGGGCTCAGTGACTGAGAGGATTAAAAAGCACTTTGGGGCTTTTCCTATTTCTCCTTATCAAAGTGTATTCTGTGAGTAGAAGGGAGCACGTTTTGCCCCTCCTGGGGCATCAAGAAGAACAGGACATGCTTGCAGCATTCTTGCCAGCAATAATCTCGGAATTGCAAAAAGAGAGAAATAAAAGCAATAGCAGGGAGAAGACTTCCCAGGCTGCAGAGGCTCAGAGATGCAAGTGGGGAATTGATTTCAGGGATTACAAGAGAGCTTTATTAGAACACAGAGTGAAATTTTCTTTTCTTTTCTTTCTTTTTTTTTTTGAGACAGAGCCTGAAGCTATCGCCCTGGGTAGAGTACTGTGGCATCACAGCTCACAGCAACCTCCACCTCCTAGGCTCAAGCGATTCTCCTGCCTCCACCTCCCAAGTAGCTGGGACTACAGGCGCCCGCCACAACTCTCGACTATTTTCTTTTTTGGTTGCAGCGGTCATTGTTGTTTGCCGGGCCCAGGCTGGATTCCAATCCGCCAGCTCAGGTGTATGTGGCTGGCACCTTAGCCGCTTAAGCCACAGGCACCAAGCCAGAACACAGAGTGAAATCTTCAATTGCACATTTATTTGCATTTGCCAATTCATATTTTGGGGATTTTTTTGCGCTGAAAGCCGATTTTCTTAATCATACTATTGCTTTTTTTTTTTTTTTTTGTAGAGACAGAGTCTCACTTTATCGCCCTGGGTAGAGTGCCATGGCGTCACACTGCTCACAGCAACCTCCAGCTCCCGGGCTCAAGCGATTCTCTTGCCTCAGCCTCCCGAGTAGCTGGGACTACAGGCGCCCGCCACAGCGCCCGGCTATCTTTTTGTTTTTGCAGTTCGGCCGAGGCCGGGCTTGAACCCGCCACCTTCGGTATATGGGGCCGGCGCCCTACTCGCTGAGCCACAGGCGCCGCCCCATACTATTGCTTTTTTAAGGAGGAGACCAATTCTAATAAGTATAAAACAGAAAAAACACAAAAGTGTAAAAAGCAGATGAGATCTGCAAAGAGAATTTGGGGAAAAAAAAGAGGCCAAATTGGGCAGAAATATTGGAACTGTTTCAGATCTCTAAGTATGTCCCTTTCTCTGCCACTGCTACCACCAGGCATGTCCAACTGGCAGCCTGCAGGCCACATGTGGATTATGTGGACTTTTTCTCTTACCTGTGGTAGACAGTACCATGAAAATAATGCATGGATCTTTTTTTAAAATTTTATTTTACTAATCTGCTTTTGTTAGTGTTTATTTATTTATTTGTTTATTTTTGCAGTTTTGGCCAGGGTTAGGCTTGAACCTGCCACCCCTAGTGTATGGGGCTGGCACCCTACTCCTTGAGGCACAGGCGCCACCCAGTGTTTGTATATTTAATGCGTGGCCCAAGACAACTCTTCCTCCAACATGGCCAAGAGAAGCCAAAGTATTGGACACCCTGGGCCTCCCTCAGAACTTTATGCCCGGTTAATTGAGAAGAGACAAGAGGGGGGCGAGAACGTGGTGGTGACCCATAGGGTTTGCTCTCCATAAGTGGATAATAGATTTTGTGCTGTTCATTTCTATTGACCTGGACTGTAGTGTATGTGTAGGGGAAGTACAGGTATTTTGACCTTAACCCCTCCTGGAAATTTTACAGGTAATTTTTGAGATCTTAAAAAAAACGTTTTTGAGTTTTCATGTCTTTTTGGGCCCATGACAGGATGAAATGAAATGGAATTAAAATCACTTTGCATAATAGAAATGGAGTCTAATGGAAACTCACTGCTTCTGTTCAAGTTATTTGGTCTGCCATTCCACTTCTGGGTGTGCAAAACAGATAAAGGGTGCTGTCAAGTCTGAAACAGCTGATTCATGTTGGTGAAAGTTGGAATAATTTTAAGTTTAAAGTTTGACTCATTTTAATAACTTCCTCACACTAACCATGAACTGAAACATATTATTTGGGTGGCTAGGATCTCGGTTGGTGATAACTTTATCAGTGTTCTCAAGGAAAAAATTGAAAAATTCAGGATCATAGAGCAACTTTCCTTAAAGAAGACTTATCCCTTATCTACTTTATGTGCAATCTATATGCCTTTCAAGAGTGTTGACTTTAGAATTTAATCTCCACTAAAGATGAACTTTTAGGAAGAGTTTTCCATTTTCCTCAGGCAGTCAGAGAAATGGTTTGGGAACTTGAGGAATTAGCCCATTTACTCAGGCTAGGGCTGAAGGAGAAAGATGTTTAAAAAGGGATTTTTCTGGTTTGGTGCTTGTGGCTCAGCGGGCTAAGGCGCCAGCCACATACACCTGAGCTGGCGGGTTCGAATCCAGCCTGGGCCCGCCAAACAACAATGACGGCTGCAACCAAAAAATGGCCAGGCGTTGTGCCAGATGCCTGCAGTCCCAGCTGCTTGGGAGGCAGAGGCAAGAGACTCGCTTCAGCCCAGGAATTGGAGGTTGCTGTGAGCTGCGATGTTACGGCACTCTACCCAGGGTGACAGCTTGAGGCTCTGTCTCAAGAAAAAAAAAAAAAAGGGATTTTCTCCCTTTCCTTGGTCTCCCTTCTCCCTGCTTATAGTGGGCGTCCTTGCGCACCTTGTCGCCATGCCTCAGAAAATTGAACAAATCAAGGACTTTCTGGTCAGCAAGGACAGTGAGGCAAAAGGATGCCAAATCTACCACAGTCTAGAAAAATACGGATAATGTGAAATTTAAAGGTTGATGCAGCAGATACCTTTATACCTCGGTCATGGCAGACAAACAGAAGGCCGAGAAACTGAAGCAATCTCTGCCCGCTGGTTTGGCAGTGAAGGAGCTGAAATGAACCAGACATGCTGATTTGAATTGCTTTAAATTTTGAAAAATTAAAAAAAAAAAGTCAATAAGAAGGGATTTTCTCTGTGGGGTACGGTCAATAAACTGGAAGCAGGAATGTCAGAATGTCTCCACCTTTTTTTTTTTTTTTTTTTTTTTTTTTAGGTAAGGTGTTACTATGTCACCTATCCTGGTCTCAAAACTCCAGTGCTTAAGTAATTCTCCTGCCTCAACCTCCGGGTAGCTGGGACAGTACAACCGGTGGGTTGCACCAGAGTACAAGCGTTACATAAATTTTAGCTGTACTGACTCAACTCTTTCCCGTTTTTGTGCATGGATACTCACCATTGATTGCTAACCCTTGGCAAACATTGTTATACTTACTAGCCTTGAATTGTTAGCACCTTGTAAAATGGAGAGGGAGCTACCACCATTAAATAATACACCTACAAAAAAAAAAAATAATAATAATAATAATACACCTACAATACTTAGAACCGGTGGGTTGCACCAGAGTATAAGCGTTACATAAATTTTAGCTAATATTATGTTTTAGGAATTGAAAAAGCTACCCCACCACGGAGGAATGAGGTGATCAAGGAGATGCAAGCAGTTTGGAACAAGAATGTACAAATGACACTGGAGACACTTAAACTCTCATCTTCAGGGCTTCTCATCTACACCTTCTACCCAAATCCCGAAAAACAGTCTTGTATGCTTGGCTTCGGTTGTATTGGGGGTCAGGGATCCTGGCTCGCTGAACCCAGTTAATCTGGTTCGATTACTGGACTAAGCTAAAAAGTTCAACTGAGGCATGGCAGTATCCGAAAGCAAAAGTGAGTGGAAACTGAAAATAAAACCTGGCAGTGTGGAAAGAAAGTAAAAGTAACTTACACAAGTTACAGGGTCACCCAGGGATTTTATTAAAAAAATTTTTTTTTGGCTAGGGCTGGGTTTGAACCCACCACCTCCTGTATATGAGGCCAGAACCCAACTCCTCGAGCCACAGGCACTTATTTATTTATTTTTTGAGACAGAGTCTTACTATGTCACCCTGGGTAGAGAGCAGTGGCGTCACAGCTCACAGCAACCTCCAACTCCTGAGCTTAAGTGATTCTCCTGTGTCAGCCTCCCATGCAGCTGGGACTACAGGCGCCCACCATAACACTCGGCTATTTTTCTTGTTGTAGTTGTCATTGTTTTTAGCAGGCCTGGGCCGGGCTGGAACCCGCCAGCCTCCGTGTATGTGGCTGCCGCCCTAACCACTGAACTACAGGCACCGAGCTCCATAGATTTTATTTAGGAAGAACAAAGAGAAAGTTTAGGGCACTTCCAAAGAGATGGCAGAGTCTCCCTCCTTTAGGAGAAAAGGTGAGAGAGAGGCCTGCTGGGGTATTAAACACTGCATTTCAATCCATTTCAAATTGGTTGCAAGTCTTTCATTGGCCTCTCTGCACCTCCAGACCGTACTGCCCTTTTCTATTGGTCACTGGTTACCTAGGTTACTCCATACCCGCATTCTCACGGGCCCTCCAGACGTCCTGGTTCAGCCGGCCAGGCTTTCCGCCCATCACCCCTGAAGTCTTAGTGTCGCTTTGCAACTTGAATATTTACTGAGACATTAAAGGAAAAGAGGTCCCTAGAAGGCTAATACCTTGTGACAATGTGGAACCTAGACAAGTCTCAGAACTTGTTCAAAGACACTCTGGGCTGAAGAATAGTGGGAAGGAATACAATATTGTCCAGAATCCCCATCTGAAGCATTTATTTCATGCTGCGATTTGACTATTAATCCATTTGTGGACCTAAGAGCAATTACATGATTTCGAATGGATTAGGCTATAAAATTCTATTTTCTGCTCAGGACACAGACCTGACCGCAGGGACCACTGCATTGGTCTTCCCTGTAGAAGCCTGTTTTTTGCAATGAAGTGTCCCTGGTGGATCTGAACTAAAGAGAACACAAAGCTGTTTGGTTTTTTGCCTCATTTACTCCCAAACCCTTTATTTTCTTTACCTTTTATCTTTCTCATCATCCAAAATACCCAGCACATTGTTGGCAAACTAGTCTTTCTAGAATGCTATATTGGCAAGATTCCAAAATGGCTTTATTGCGTTTACAACACTGAGTCCCAGCCTGGGTTGGATGCAAGCTCTACCACAGCTTGGCCTAACCATCACTTTTTTCCCTTCATGGGCATGAATCCTTCACCCTGGCCAAGCTGATCTCCTGCCCCTTCCAACCCTAAATTCTCTTCCTCTTGTCACTGAGCTAATTTCACCACCACCTCCAGGCTTCACCTGAAATCCACCTTTCCTGTGAAAACTTTCCAAGTAGTCTAGTCCATTCTGATTTTTTCCTATCTGAATTTATATTGATGTTTGTAATTCAGATACATCAATTAAACACTGTTGAGCACTGACACTGCTTGGGACCATGATGCAAATTTATTTGTGTGCACTTTTATGTTTCTCATTGATTATGTGTATGCACCCAAGAAAATCTTAAGGATTGTATCATATTCTTTTGTTCTTTCACAGAACTGGGCATGAAGTAGGAATGCAATAAACATATCTTGAATTGACTTAAATTATGTACATGATAAACTTAATTAGGGTAATTAAACAGGTCATTTGTTAACTTGTCAGCTTATTATCTCCAACCACATAAACTGGGTGATGGGCCTTAATACTAAATATTGTTCCTCATTATGCCTGATCTCATTAAATCTTGCATAGTGACAGTATGTTCAAAAATTTTTTTAATAGTTCATTTTCATAGCTCCAAAAAAGGTATTACATATTACAATCAGAACTAAAAACAAAACCTCACCTCTACAGAGATAGCCAGTGTGTAGACTTATTACATAGGCACATATTATTTTTTAAAAAGTAAACTGGTTTTACATAAAATTAATCACAATAGTGCAAGGAGTTACATTGAATAAAGATAGATGATGAAGGAAAATGCAAGGCTTGGATTAGCTGAATTATTCACCAGCTCTTGGGTTCATCCACCCTGACACTCTAAAATTCACCATGGATGTGACAGCAGTGGAGGGTAAAGAGGGGTGCTCCTCTGTCACCCCCTGATGAGAACACTGATTCGAATGACTCTCTTGAATATGGTAGTTTCTCCAGGTTCTATTGGCAAGTGGACACAAAGATTAAATGAATGCTGGCTTAAGGTCAGAGGAGTTCATATCCTTCATCCCCATACTTTAAAATCCTTACATTTGCTGTTGGGATCTGATCGTGTATCTGCTTTCCCAGAACAGCTCCCACAAGACACCAGTGGGGTCGCTCAGCCTAACGCACACAGAGGCCAGTGACAGTGCTTACAGCTTCTGTCGCAGTGTGGCTAGACAGTGTCCACAATCAGAATTGCGGGTTTGATCTGAGGCAGGAACACAGCAACAGCACAGGGAGAGGGTGCTGGAATTCCTTCCTCTGTCTAGTTGGAATCGGCCAAATACATCTAAGTACAACCAAAAAGAAACTAAGATCATACCTAAGCACACCACAAAAGAGATGCTATTTTGTATAATAGCTTATATGTGGTTTCACCTTTCTTAAACTACATTTTTGGTGTTACTAAGAGACATGAGGATGGCAAGTGGAGGAGATGTTGCTTTCTCTCATATCTGCTTTTGTCAAACTGACAAGAGTCCCAGGATGTTTTCTTCATTTTCCGCAGTCTTATACTTGCATAAAAGTACAGATGTATACATTGGTGACCATCCTAACATTCCTGTGCCTTGGAGGGTTAGACCTACTTCTGCTTCAAACCCCAACATCCGTTTTACAGGCTGATCTCTGCCTCTTTGCACTCACACCACTGTTCTGTGGGTGAGGCCTGTGGAACTTCCAGAGTTGTCTTCCGGCTGATCTTCACCCCCCTCTTTGGTCCTCCTTCTTAATGTGTTTCGAAGGCAACTGCAAAATATAGGATTGTAGAGTTTTCTGTGCTTCTGTGGTCTGGGAAGGTGATTAAAAGTAGAGATGATAAAAAAGAGGAAAGATGGACCAGCCGATTTCCCCATTCCTCAAAATTTGAATTTCTTGGTTCTTAAGACTATATGAAGAGTAACACTGAATATATGAAGTATCACGGAAAGTGGCACTAAAGGATATTTTGTAAAGTAACTCATAAAACTAGAGCTCGAAAGGACCTGAGGGAACAATTAGTCCAACTTCATCACTTTTTATCTGAAGGAATTAAAGCCTAATTGGGAAAACAGCAAGTCACTTAACATAGTGATTGTCTCCAGGACTCTGTCCCTTAAAGATTCACAGAAAGCCCAATTTTCCCCTAATAAATCCAAGTGGCAGACCTACCAGTGATTTCATAAAAACCCTGATGGCCTTTACAACTTGAGTAGGTGCTTGATCAATGCTTGAGTTGAAAGGTTTTCTATTGTATACCCCTGCTGTGCAGCCTTTTATGTTTCCTAGAGCTTCCTACTCCAAGACATCACCTCTAGTTTAAGTATTCTGAGGCTTGAAGCCCAAGGCTGTTATTTGTTATCTCTCTACATCTTTTCATATTGAAATTCTAGTTTTTAAAAACTGCTCTTTTGTAACGTTTTGTTATACTCAATTATTATTTGAGTCTCTCCAGGTGCTACCACACATATTACTATGGATAGCTTCTGCCTTTATAGGCTTGAACTGCAACTTGATATATTTTCTCAATTCTCAAAACGAAGGGCTTTCTCTCTCAGGCAGATTTGCTAAGGCACACTAAAAGAAATGTAAAAATTCCACATTCTTATTTTAGTCAATACATGGGAAAATATTACTCATGTATACATTTGTTTACATTTATGGTTATATTAATTCCTTCACTTTTAATTCTTTAAATACATATACATCAGTCATGATATCTAATGCCAGTCTCATTTACAAGAACCGTAATTAAGAGATGGTGATTTGAGGCCGGGTGTGGTAGTCCACGCCTGTAATCTGTAGCACTCTGGGAGGCCAAAGAGGGTGGATTGCCTGAGCTCATGAGTTTAAGACCAGCCTGAGCCAGAGAGCTTTTCTTTAAAAACAGTAGCTGGGCATTGTGGCAGGTGGCTATAGTAGTCCTAGCTACTTGGGAGGCTGAGGCAAGAGAATTGCTTAAGCCCAAGAATTTGAGGTTGTTGTGAGTTGTGACACCACAGCTCTCTACCGAGGTTCTGTCTCAAAAAAAAAAAAAGAAAGAAATGGTGATTTGTAGAGAATTGGCACTTTGACATTGGTAATGTTTAGAAAAGCTATTTAGAAACTTGGAGAGAGTGCCCTAAGTTTATGTGAAGAGTTGTCATGATTTGGATGGACAAGGTAGTGAAGTGTTAAGAGATCATTCATTCACTAGATCATATTTCTTGTGGACTTAACTTTATCCATTTTGTTTGAAATTCTTGTTAAATTGCATACTTAGCATGACCCAAACTCTACCTACATATGCTGGAATTAACTTGACAATCATCATTCTTAGAAGAGTTAATGTTATCCTTCCCTTCTAAAAGTAGGCTGATGGTGACTCGGCACCTGTGGCTTAAGTGGCTAGGGTGCCAGCCACATACACCTGAGCTGGCAGGTTCGAATCCAGCCTGGGCCCGCCAAACAGCAATGATGGCTGCAACCAAAAAAATGGCCGGGCGTTGTGGTGGACATCTGTGGTCCCAGTTACTTGGGAGGCAGAGGCAGAAGACTCACTTGAGCCCAGGAATTGGAGGTTGCTGTGAGCTGTGATGCCACAGCACTCTATCCAGGGTGACAGCTAGAGGCTCTGTCTCAAAAAAAAAAAAAAAAGTAGGCTGATGGTAGTGCTTCCTACTAATACCAATTTAATACTCTCAGAGCTTTTAAGAAAAATTCATTTAATTCTCTGCTTTCCCAGCACTAAACTTAGGAACTCTAAATCCCTCTAAAATCATTTCATCTCATCAGTTTCTGCCTTAACTATTTCAGACATCTTACTATGGTGATAAAATAAGCACACAGTTAACACTGGTCAGTGGTTAATATTGGGAAAAACAAAGATCTAGCACCCGAAGACCAGCTGTGCTTCCCATCAAATGTTTTTTCTCCTGCTAACTATTCAGATAGGCAAAGTTGGGGCTCATGAATCCGTCTGATTGTAGGAACAAAACTGAACCAATAAATCTTGACTATGGACAGCATCTATGCTACTTTGCCTTTGTTTTTCAATATGAATCAAGTACACTGTAGCTTAAATTCAGCAACACACTTATGTGTCCTGAGTGCTGACAGATATTAGTTGATTCAGAAGGCAGGAATATGAGGAAAGCAAAATTAAGTTCTCTAAGAAATAAAAACATGTTGCTTGCTTTGATGTATTTGTTGATAAATAAGGGTTGTCTTAGAGTCTCAGGGTCAATATTCTTCCAGCAAACCTTTATTGAACACCCAAGTCATTTTCCTTTATTTCTTAAATATATGTTTGCCCTATCAAGAAGGATTTAAGGGGGCTGAACCCTATTATATTCTAAGTTTTGTGATGGGAACTAGAAACAAAGAATAAGACACTCCTTGCCTCCTCTATGGATCATATTTCTTGGAAACATGAGATTCTAGGGAAATAAATTCCTGCTCCAAACAACTGGATTTGATTAATAATTAGTCTTATTTCAAATAAGAAATATTTTAAATTAAAAAAAAGAGGTGTTCTCAAGGGTTATGACCCTTGCAATAATGCTTCGAAGATTAGGAAAAAAAAAATAGAAAAAAAAATAAAACAAAACTGTCCAAATAGTATAAATTGTAAACTTTTGATAAGGAATAATTAGTTCTGTGTTTACAAAAAACAGGCAAAAGGGGCTTGGCGCCTGTCGCTCAAGCGGCTAAGGCGCCGGCCACATACACCTGAGCTGGCGGGTTCGAATCCAGCCCAGGCCTGCCAAACAACAATGACGGCTGCAACCAAAAAATGGTCTGGTGTTGTGGCAGGCACCTGTAGTCCCAGCTACTTGGGAGGCAGAGGCAAGAGACTCGCTTGAGCCCAGGAATTGGAGGTTGCTGTGAGCTGTGGTGCCACAGCACTCTACCCAGGATGACAGCTTGAGGCCCTGTCTCAAAACAAACAAACAACAAAAAAAAAAACAGGCAAAAGGGGTTTAATGGTCCCCCCACAAAGTGCCTTGCAGTTTTCTTGTTTGACAAAGCATGGTGGCCCATTTCTTATCCTTTTACTGTAAAGTTGAAAAGCAAGTCCTATACTCAAAAGAAAGCACAGTTCTTGGCTCGGCACCTGTGGCTCAGCGGGCTAAGGCGCCAGCCACGTACATCTGAACTGGCGGGTTCGAATCCAGCCTGGGCCCGCCAAACAACAATGACAGCTGCAACCAAAAAATGGCTGGGCGTTGTGGCAGGCGCCTGTAGTCCCAGCTACTTGGGAGGCGGAGGCAAGAGACTCGCTTGAGCCCAGGAACTGGAGGTTGCTATGAGCTGTGATGCCACAGCACTCTATCCAGGGTGACAGCTTGAGGCTCTGTCTCAAAAAAAAAAAAAAAAAAAAAGAAAGCACAGTTCTTGACATCAGGTGACATCTAATCTATGTTCTAAGAGTAATACTATGTGCTACTTATTGGTAAAATGAATTCACTTTTAATATTTTCAGATTATTGGTAACAGACAAGAATTATTTGTGATTACAAAAAAAATTTTATAAAGTAGAAACCCGGGTCCAGGGTGGCAAACAGAGAATCAGTACATCAAAAAGGTTATTTGTCCATCCTGTGGGGTCTATGCAGGTTATTTCTATGTATGTTATTTAGACTTAGTAAAATAGTAGCTCTAAAAATACATAGCACGTGGGTCATTAGGAAAGTTTTGAGATATGCAAAAATCAAGAAACGTAAAATCCGTGTGGACAGAAACAAATGCAGCTCTCCCAGCGAAAGCTGTAAGCTGAGCAAGTTGAAACCTGCCCCAGTGAATCAGAAAGGGCACTGTCCACTGAGTTTCTTGGAAGTGAAAACAATGGACCATAACACAGTGTGTCTCAAAACCCCAAACCTGTGAGTGCGACCAATTGTCAGTTTCCTAACAACAGTAGAGGGAAAACAAATTTGATGGAATCAAAGTAGTTTTTTTTTTTTGGGACAGAATCTCACTATGTTGTTGTGTGATGCCGTGACATCACAGCTCACAGCAACCTCAAACTCCTGGGCTTAAGTGATTCTCTTGCCTCAGCCTTCCAAGTAGCTGAGACTACAGGCACCCACCACAATGCCGGGCTATTTTTTGTTTGTAGTTGTCATTGTTGTTCGGCAGGCCTGGGCTGGGTTTGAACGCACCAGCTCTAGTGTACCTGGCAGGCACCGAGCCTCAAGGCAGTAGATTTTTTAAAAGTTAACAATTTGCTTGCTAATTGTAGATAACTTAAGTGGGATTTTCTCAATTCTTGGGTTAAAAAAAAATAAATAAGATCTCACAAACACATGTGACACCAACAGATGAGGCAGAGATCTTGACAGGATGCTAGGCTTGAATAAGTAAAGAAGGTGCCAGGATGACCTTCGTTCATCTTGACAATTCCCCAACCCAACTGGTTGTTCTATGAGGAATCTCAAACACCTTAGTACATGGAGGTGGGTAGAATATGCTTTGGAATCCCTTGCCGAAGACCTCAAAGGGACTCCACTACATTTCACAGAGCATGAAATACCATATCTGAAGGAAAAGACAACTGACTTACAGAACCTTATTGAGATTAAACCTACATCTAGAAGGGATCTCGAGGGTCATCTAGACCAAATCCAATGTCAGGGTCCCTTTCATGGCACCTGAGGAGGTCGTGATTTTAAACCTCAGACATTTACACCAATAGGAAATTTTACTGTGAGTCCATTCCTGTTTAGAACAACACTTGCTACAAAATTCTTATATTGAAGCATCATCTGTCATGTGTAAAGTTCCTCCTTGTTCATATTTTGCCCTTTGAAGTCACAAAGAAGTCTAATTCCCCTTCCATTTTACAGCTCAACAGAAATTTCGAGGCAGCTATCACCTCATTCCCTCCTTGTCTGTACCCGCTTCCCCGCAACACCTTCTTTCTTTACAAAAGCTATTACCTTGTTCCCTAAACAGTCAGACCCTTCACAACCCTGGTCACCGGCCTGTGCACACAATTATTAGTTGATTAATTTATTAACTTATCTTAATATGTGGTGCCCATAATTGTATCCAACCCTCCATCTAGATGCAGACTGACCTTCATGGTATCCCTGAACTTATAACACAGTTTGAGTGTACTGTTAATTTAAAACTGAACTTCCATTTCCCTAAGAAAACATTTCTATGTAAACTCTGAAAACCTGGTCTTTCCAATCTCTTTCCCATCAACATACACACTCCAATCTACTCAGAGCATTGCATTTTAAAATCCCATAGCAGTTTCTCATTAATGCCTATTCAATCTCATTCTTTTAGTTTCAGTCTTATATTCAGATTATTTCAGAACACTCTAATGGTTTCTATATGCTAGTGTCAGTACATAGTTAGTATTCAATGACTGCTCATTTAATAAATTAATCTTGAATCTATCAGCCCCCCAACCTGGAGATACTGCTGTCTATTTCTGCATCATCACAAAAGTGATGTATGCTTTCTGTCCCCTCCCTCTATTCTTCACTGGAGAAAACACCATGGTATAAATAACAGGCAGAAAAAGAGCAGGGATAGATGAAGGAGACGATGACTGTCCCAGAAACAGAAGGAGGAAAAGGACCTGACCTTTGAACTCAGGATTTTAATATACCCAATGTTAGAAAAATATGGTTTTCCCCGCTCTCTACCCTAGAGAGACCTTTTTGATCTATTACAATACTGTGATCATTAAATTCTGAATTTTTTGGGAAAGCTCATTCAAGCTTAATTTTAGAATAGCTTTTAAAATTATCTTTTCAGCTTAAATTTCTTACATAAAGTTTGGGTTAAAGAGACATACAATCGTCTATTGCCTATGAGGTATAAAAAGAACTCCTAAATGCCCTTTACAAAATGCTTGAGGTAATATATGCCTATTAGTTGTGTCAGGAATCAGAAGTAGCCTGTCTTATCAGTATGAATTTAGGTATTCACTGAGATTGAAGCTATCTTCTGAAGTGAATATAATCTTAATGTCTCTTTTCCCCCAGAATGAAGAAAAATAAGCTTAATCTTGGGCCTTCCTTTAATAGTTGACCTTTTGATGAATGTGGGCCCATTCACAGAATAAAAAAATTATCCTATTGGGTCTATTTCCATTGTCTATTGTAACTCAGGATAGCAAATTCTGGGACTGGAACCAACCTTAGAAAGATGGAAAAAGTATTTCAATCTAAACAATCTAGAGCCAGGATGGGAAACGTGTCAAAAACTTCTGCTGCATAGTCTTAACCATCAAAGAACAGAGAGACCTGCAAAAGGTCTAGTAGACCCAAAGAGGAAGTTTATTTTGCACCTTCTCTGAACCTTTTCTAGAGGAAGCAACAGAGATAGATTCTTACTTAACTTCTCAAGACTGTCTTTTCTAGAAACTCATGAGAGTGACAGATGATGATCACAAGGAAATCACGTCCACACTCCTGTCAAACAAACCACATACCAGTGTTGTGAGATAAGCAGAGAGACAAGGGGGCGTAATTATACTGTCAGCCCCAGAGTCAGGTAAACCCCGTGCGTCAGGTGTGAGCAGAGTCACAGAGCCTCTCCAAAGCAACCAGGTCAGGAGTTCCTGTTAAAACGCATGTAGCTGGGAGCAGGGAGGTCTGAGACACTGTTCCCAACTTGGAGTGGCCACAGCAGGCATTGACTTAAGCTTCCGCTAGGCAAGACGACACCCTGTCCGACTCTTGAGTCCAGGTTCTTTGCTGTAGGCTTTTGTCACTGTACTCCACACTCCTTGGGATTTTCCATTTCATCTCCTTCGAAGTCTGGCTTCAAACTTCTTTTTTGCTCAATTTCCACCTGCCAAGAACAGAAGTTGGAGATAAATATCAAAAAGAGGAGAAAAGCATGAACATGAGCAAATAAACCAAACAGAATGCCTCAGTAGGTTCTCCGAGATTCCTTGAAAATTTGCTAATGTTTTGGACTGAGCCATACATCCTAATACTTTAATCTCCCTTAAAAAACCTCCAAACATGACTGGAGTTGTTGACAGTTCTACCACATCTTCCGCAAAATACTGTAGCTGCAATTACAAGGGAAGTAATCAGTTAACCTACATCTTAACTGGTCTTTGATAAGTCAGGCAGGGAATCTTCTGAGCTCAGGAATTCACAATTGAGGATGCTCCTCTTAGCACCACTTTGGATATTTCTGATGCTTGACTTCAAAGTAACAGTTCAACACAGAACAGGGTTGAGAGAAGTGCCATTTTTTTCCCTGGCCACAAGATGGAGCATTTGTTCTTTTTGGTAGTTAAATGTTTCAGTTCACACAACTAAGGAAACATTTACAGGCAACAATAACTCACTCTATAAATCTAAGGACATTAACTATGAATAGAACATTATTAAAACACTTTGCAAAATTCTTTTTCAATAAACCTGCTTTTCAAATCTTTAGCATTTAATCTTCTACTCCGGAAGTCTAACTCTTCAGGATGTTACTGTTTTTTATTTATGTCAGAACATTCCAACTCTGAGCATTCCCTCCACAGCCCTGATCCTGTCACAGAAATTTCCTTGGCTTTTTAGTTTTGTTCTGTAGCAGTCCAGTGCTTGTCCAGGTCATAGAGTCTGGCTCTGTAGCTGAAATACATGTTTTGGGTTAACACTTTGCTAATGCTCCCCCTATACTTCCAAGTTTACTACTCTGCAATATGAATTTTATTACAAATGAGTAATAAACCCCCACCCCATTCTTGTTGTTGTTGTTGATGAGTATGAAAGACAGACATTGTACTCTCCTCTTTATTATTATTTTTTTCAACCTTTCTTTTGGCTACAAAACAGACTGTTCCTTTAAATCAGAGCAGACTCATCCACAGCTGGATACAGTAAACTTCCTCTAAGGTAGAAGAGAACACCTGGCAACCATGGTAAGCACTGCTAAAAAGAGTAAGGGGGGAAGTAGTGGGGTGAACAAATGGACTTGGAAATACCAGCCAGACTCTTAGGCTACCTGGTAGCTGTAGTGTGCGGAATAATTGACCCACTTCCTGATATCAGTCTTGTCTTCCACGGAGATGGATCTTACAGCAGCTTTGGAGGCAGAAGTTGTGGGCATGCTGAACTCAACATTCACATGGTTGGCAAATCTGGAAGGCACTTCCCGGTCAGAGCCAAGTTCAAGATGACAAAAGAAACAGTGTGGGTGACCAGAAGCTATGAAAAAAGACAATTCAGAGATCAGGTTCTTTGGCAGCGGGATGCAGACAGAGAAGCCACCTCAATAACAAAGGAGGCTTGCAGCCTCAACACCTGGCAGTCTCTCAGAGGGTCCCAACCTGAGCAAGGAGATCTGTCTGGGCAGAAATCACACTCTGTGTGCCTCAGACCCTTTTATATGACACCATCTGATTACAACAGCCCGGTATCCTAGCAATAAAACCCAAGGCCTGAGAAACAGGGGTCATTCCACCTACTTAGATCAGAGTGACTGGTGAACACAGAACAAATACTAATAAACAGGGGTAGAAGCTTAGGAGTTCAAGACCAGCCTGAACAAGACTAAGACCCTGACTCTACTAAAAATAGAAAAATTAGCCAGATTCAATAGGCGCATTTGTAGTCCCGGCTACTTGGGAGGCTGAGGCAAGATGACTGCTCAAGCCCAAGAGTTTGAGGTTGTTGTGAAGTATGGTGCCATGACACCCTACCCAGGGTGATAGCGTGAGACTCTGTCTCAAAAAAAAAAAATTAAAAAAAAAGAAACAGTGGCTGCTAATGGGAAGATTAAAATAAAAGGGATCAGCACTTAGCACCTAATAAAACATCAGTGATAGTCACCTGGAGTAAAATTGCTTTGTTTTGGAAGATGAATTTTCATAATAGCATTTCATATTTTCAGAAAGCTTTTGGCATGTTTTGTGGGTTAACGATATACACAAATGATGAAGACCCTATAAACAGCTCACACGTATTAGTGAAGCATTGGAACATAGGACAGACCTCCAACTAGAACACCTGGGTTTGACTTCCCACTCTCCTACTAAGTAGAAGAGTTCTTGCCCCAAGTCCAAGCCCTTTTCCTGTCCAGGCATCACTCATTGCTAAAGTTTGGCATTGAGAGGAGGGGTAGAAAAAGGTGGGCTTGACAGTGCCTGGCAGAATCCCTTGCTGCTCTGTAATTTCATAAATCTATGGGTCATTCTACTGTACATGGATGGCAAACTTTGGGTTTGAAAATTATTAGATTTCTGAGGTAAAAAGAAAGCTTAGTTCTATGACCACTGAAACATCATTGTCATTTGTCTGACGTAACAGGAGACATTTGTTAAGCACCTGATGCCTGATACTGCTAAATCTTTTACACATATTCTCAGGGAATCTTCATTACAATCCCTTGAGGTCATAATAATATCTTCATTTTATAGATGAGGAAACTGAGGCTTAGAGAGGGAAAGTAAGCTGTCTAAGGTCACAACTAGAAGGTGGCAGAGCTAAGAATCGAAGCCACTAGTCTGACTCTAGGGTATTCCTAACCACGCTGAGACAGAACCTTGTGGTCCCCAAGTCTCAAGACCAGGGTGGAGAACGCAAGAACCCCCAGATAGCAATTGGCTATGAATAAACGACATGAAATGAATGACTTAATTAAGTAACTAAAACAGCCCCTTAGTTATCCAAGTTTCCCCAAAGAAATAACTTCAATGTTCTTTATTGGTCTGGGCAGGCCTTCTGAACCTCAGCGTGTGAGGACATAACACACCTGCTCTCCAAGGAAAACATGATCAGAGTCAAGTATTTGTTTTGCTCTGTTTCAAAAATGTAACATTTTAACAGTTATTTCTAAAAAGTAATAATTGAAAAATCTGCACTTTTAGGAAAAAAATTTAAATAACATACACAGAATAGTAAAAATTACATTATTTGAAAATCCATTTGATATTTTAATTGTGTGCCATAGGTCTACTAATAATTATATAGCTATAATTTACTGGGCATTTATTATAGGTTAGATACTGTGCTAAGCACTTAAAAGCATTATCTTATTACATTCTGAATGAGTCAGGTCTCTCTCTTTTTTTTAGAGACAGAGTTTTAAGCTGTTGCCCTGGCTAGAGTGCCATAGCGTCACAGCTCATAGAAACCTCTTAACTCTTGAGCTCAAGTGATCCTCTTGCCTCAG
This sequence comes from Arctocebus calabarensis, assembly GCA_963573935.1. Lineage (NCBI taxonomy): Eukaryota > Metazoa > Chordata > Mammalia > Primates > Lorisidae > Arctocebus > Arctocebus calabarensis. The sequence goes on along the minus strand of CAUYON010209787.1, from coordinate 15,387 downwards.
TTTTTCTATTTCTAGTAGAGATGGGGTCTCACTTTTGCTCAAGCTGGTCTCAAACTCATGAGTTCAAGCAATCCACCTGCCTTGGCCTCCCAGAGTGCTAGGATTACAGGCGTGAGCCATCTCACCTGGCTTGAGCCAGGTCTTAGTAACCCTAGTTTAAACATGAGAAAAATTTTTCTAAAAGCGTTAATTAAATTGCTTGAAGTAACACAGCATTAAGCAGCAGAGATGGAAATAAAACTTAGATACGACTCTGACTTCAAATTATCTCCTAAATTTTTTTTAATATATTACTATGGAAGAAATCATTTCAAAGTATACAGAAACATCTCTTATTCAATAACAACTTAAGCAAAACTTTCTATCTTTATTTGCACATTAGCATAATATTGAAAAATCATTTCTTTCTACAAAACTGATTATCTCCTCTCACACCACCAAAGCATATTCATATAAACTCTGAAAGCAACATTCTTTTCCAGAGTCCCAGGGTCAACTATCAGATGTGTAGGGGTGGTAGGCAGGCAAATACAATTTTGAAATCTGGTATAGTTTAATTCACAGTAATGAGCTAAATAAGCTGGACCATTATACTGTCTTCCCTGATGAAGCTGAGAAAATTCATTAAAATTCAGATTTTTATATTCCATAAACAGGTAATCATGTTGGGACTGTTTTCTCTTTTCCTGGTCTAATGAGAACTGGAATTCCAGCAAAGGAAGCGGCCTATACAAAACAGGACGTTTTTATTTTTTTGAGACAGAGCCTCACCCTATCACCCTGGATAGAGTTCTCTGGCATCACAGCTCATAGCAACCTCAAATCTTGGGCTCAAGAGATCCTCTTGTCTCAGTCACGCAAGTAGCTGGGACTATAGGTGCTCACCATAACACTTGGCCTTTTTTTTTTTTTTTTTTTAATTTTAACTTTTTAGTAGAGAAGGGTCTCGCTCTTGTTCAAACTCCCGAGCTTACGGAGTCCCACCCACTTGAGCCTCCCACAGTGCTGGGACTGCAGGCATGATGTTTTGGCTAAAGCAATAGGGCTTGTTCTGGTGCCTTCTAAGATTAAGGAAAACTCTTGAGGTCTGTGGAGAGCTCAGAGAGGGAAGCTACCCACAGCCTGGCTGCCCTCACTGGCAGCAGTTTCAGCGGGTCACTTTGGAACCTAAAGGCTGTGGCTGTAGGCTTAGGATGCCAGGAACACAGGAATGCTAACCTCCAGGCCCCCACTGCCAGTGGTCTGATCGTCCTGCTCCCCGGGGCCTGGGCCTGCAGGGCCACTGCAGGCAGGAATGTTTCACTGAGAATTTGACCTCAGCTTCCTTTACCCAAGGGGCATAAGGATTATGAAAAATAACCTGCACCCTCCCAAACCTGTCTGAACACTCAGACAAAAGAGCTCAGGAAGAGGGCTATTGCAGATAGATGATCATCAGTTCTCTAGTTTCACAGATGGAGCAGATGGGAAGAAAGGTGCTGGGCAGTGAACACGAGCACTGGGACAGAACTGCAGCCTGAGGGGACCCCAGACCCTGTACATCTCCAGTGAGCACCAGGACAGGGGGCGAACAATTTCCTAAACTGTTACGGAAACATACAGAAAACGTATAAGAAGCCTCTTTGGGGGCTCTTGCTATTTATTAAAAATATTATATAACCATGACAGCAAAACCAGTAATAACGGTTGAGTGTCTAAGAAATATCCCCAAATATCCTGATGTCTTGTATTTCAAAAATCTTCTACAAATGAGGTTCCAGTAATGTGGAAACTTATATGTAAATAGTATGCAAGCTACATTTATTTGGCCTTGAGCCTGCTGAACACTCTTCACAAGGAAGTGTTCAGGAAAAAAGTGTTTGCTGAAGCCTATTCTTTTCCTCCCTGTCCTGTGTCCCCCGTTTCTTCTGGTAGCAATCTTTTCCTTTCTCTCCTTTTGGGAAATAATCTTCTCCAATGTTGCATGTTGTCTCAGTGGTCCTGTCCGAATGCACTGCCCTCCCCTGGACTCTCGAGCCGAGCGGCATAAGGAAAGAAAATAGTTGGGTGCTTTGCACCTGAGCAGACACCAATTAGCTTCCGTTATCAGTTATACTGGTGCTGTCCTTTCTGAAGTCTTGTTTTTTGAGCTATGCTGTTGTCCATCCATTTACAAATATGTTTTTTATTTTTTTGGTTAGCGAGTCTTTGCTGCTTATAATAAAAAAATCTCTCCTACATGCCGAGGCGTAGGGTCTAACGCCTGTAATCCTAGCACTCTGGGAGGGTGAGGTGGGTGGATTACTTGAGCTCAAAAGTTCGAGACCAGCTTGAGGAAGAGCAAGACCCTATCTCTACTAAAAATTAGCTGAGTATTGTAGCAGCTCATGTCCCCACAACTTGGGAGACTGAAGCAAGAGGAGTGCTTGAGCCCAGGAGTTTAAGGTTGCTGTGAGCTATGAAACCATTGTACTCTACCCAGGGCAACAGAGTGAGGCTCTATCTCAAAAAAAAAAAAAAAAAAAAAATCTCTCGGGCAGTGCCTATAGCTCAGTGGGTAAGGCTCCAGCCACATATACCCAGGCTGGTGGGTTCGAACCCAGCCTGCTAAAACAATGACAACTGCAACAAAACAACAGCCAGGCATTGTGGTGGGCGCCTGTAGTCCCAGCTAATGGGGAGGCTGAAGCAAGAGAATCGCTTAAGCCCAAGAGTTTGAGGTTGCTGTGAGCTGTGATGCCACAGCGCTTTACCCAGGGCGACACTTGAGACTCTGTCTAAATAAATAAATAATCCCTCACATAGTACTTTTAAATATTTGAGAAAAACCACTTTAGAAACAGTAAGATATGTTTGCACACACTGGGAAAACTATCAATCTCCGCTCTCACAGTGGAAATCACATCGAGTCTGTGTCCGTCCCGTTCCTCTTACTCAGGGGCAGCTGTGGTCCCTGGATGTGGCTGTGGAACTTTAGACGGGTTGGGCCACTTCCTGGGCTTTACTGTTCTCATCTATAGATTGAACAGTTTTGACTAAGTTATCTGTAAGGTCCCTTTAGGCTTGAAAATCCAGAATTCCATGGTTTTCTCTTTCCAGGGGCCTCTGTGCCAAAGGAGAATCCAGGTATCTCCTTCCTCTTTCCAGTCAGGCCTCATGGCTGAGGTAGAAATCGCAGTGCTTTCTATCACCAGGAGAATACAGTGCTGACTTCACGGGATATGAACAAGCAGGCACAGGGAGATTTGTTTCAGAAATTCCGTCAGTTTAGAAATAGGGGGTGGCAAATCGAGCCTCTAACACAGAGGCCCAATTGTCTCCTGGGTTTGCACCGCTACACCCAGCGTCTGACACAGAAGGCCCAGGTGTGTGTCCATTCCCCGCACCGCGCGGGAACGGGCCAGATCGCATTGCCCCTGGCCATCACATCCTATTTCATTTAGGATATGATAACACAACCCCTCCACACTCAGCAGGAGAGGAAGACTAAACACACTGTTAGAATTTAATAGTCAGAATGCAAAAAAAGGACAGTCACATAAGAGAAAGACATTGCAGTCAAGAGTTTTTCCAAATCCTTATTCTTCTTGCTCAGCTAGCATATCCACTTTTGGGAACAGATGGGCAGAATTTATTACAAACAAGAAGAGAAGAAATTTAAAGGCTCACAGGATCATGGGCTTGTTGCCTACCATTGGGGTCACCCAGATTTACTCTGAGAAATAAGGATACGAGTGCTGGCTTGACAGCTCCCTAGTTTTTTGTCATTTCAAAAATCTCACTGGACCCAGGAGGAAAGTAATTGCTTTTTGGGCTCATTCAAGCACAAAAGTATCCTTGATAGCTGTGAGCAACTAAGCTAGGGCTGGTAAGCTTTTATTATTTATTTTTGTTTAAATCAAACATTTCTTTACTTTTTGTCTGATTGGAGGCCACTTCTTATTCGCGTCCCCGATCTCGAAGCTGAGATGTTATAAATGACAGGCCTCATACAGAGAGGCTGGTGTCATAAAATTCACTTCTCTGTGTCCTGGATAGATGGTTGATTGCCCATAAACTGGCCCTTTTATCTACATCAAGGGAGAGTGAGAAAGATACCTCTTCAGAACCAAAAAGACTTCTAGAATCTGGAAATGGATCACTTCTAACACCACTTCTAATACTTGAATGAGTCCCAAAAGAATAAAAATTCAGAATCTGGCCAGGAATGGTGGCTCATGTCAGTAACCCCAGCATTTTGGGAGGCCAAGATGGGAAGACCACTTGAGCCCAGGAGTTCAAGATCAGCTTAGGCAACATAGTAAGACCCCCTATATCTATAAATAAGTGAAAAAAATAAATTAGCTGGGCGTGGTGGAGCCCCTGTAGTCCTAGCTATTCAAGAGGCTGACGTAGGAGGTTGCTGTGAGCTATAATGCTGCCACAGCACTCTAGCCTGGGCAACAGAACAAGACACTGTCTCTTAAAAAAAAAAAGTTCAGGCTCGGCGCCTGTGGCTCAATGGGTTAAGGCGCCACCCACGTACACCTGAACTGGCGGGTTCGAATTCAGCCCAGGCCCACCAAACAAAAATGGTGGCTGCAACCAAAAAAAATGGCCAGGCATTGTGGCAGATGCCTATAGTCCCAGCTACTTGGGAGGCAGAGGCAGGAGACTCGCTTGAGCCCAGAAATTGGAGGTTGCTGTGAGCTGTGATGCCACGGCACTCTATCCAGGGTGACAGCTTGAGGCTCTGTCTCAAAAAAAAAAAAAAAAAAAGTTCAGACCTGCCTTGGAAAGCTGCTTAGCAGCTCAGCTGGAATAATACACAGTTCTATGAAAGGTATATGCTAATAAGGGGGTGAAAAATTTAGAGTGAATTGGCCCCTATGCTCATTACTTACTTTGCTCAATTATTTTTACTTTCCTGGTCCCACTCTCCCTCCATCCCTATTCCCATCACACAAGAAAAACAAGCACTTCACACAGGATGTAGAGCCCCGACGTCAGCTCGTTCACATCCATGTGGCTGTTTTCCCAGAAGAGAGACCACTACCCACCTGAGTTTTTGTCGGGCAGTCGGTTTATCCTCCACACAATGGAGTTGAAGGCATGCTCGTACTTGGCAGTTCCCAGGGTGACTCTCATGACAGGCTCAGAGCCAGAGACACTAGTGGAGCCAAAACTTGCCCCCCGGTTCACTTTGGCTTTCAAAGACTTTTCCCCCAGGACACTCTCCCTGCGGAAGTTTTTCACCCACTCACTGGGCACAGGGTAACGGATCATCACATTCTCACAGGGAACCTGAGTGAGAGGGTCTCGATTAGAGGAGAAGCCGGTCGACATCCTCAGCCAGCTCTGCACCTCCACCTCCGCCCCATTGATGCTTGCTGCTGTCCTGAGCATGAAAGGCAAGGTCTTCTCAGCAAACACCGTCCTGAACCGCATCAACTCAAATCGGCAGGCGTCCAGGGGGTTAAACAGAATAACCCGCGAGCTGTTAAACACATCCTTGTCCACACACCCATGAAAGCGGCACTCGTGGAGCTTGATCCACTTCGTGGTGGTGGTGGGCATGATGTCCTGCCGTGAAACTATTTCGTTCCCTTTGACGAGGATGTCATTGAGACCCAGGCGGCACTCTGCAAGCCCAGAAAGGAAACTCAGAATGTGGATCCGTGTGAAGACATGGTGCTGGAGAATCTGGTTGTCTCCTTTTCTCACAACGCCAGAGAATTCATCTCTGACATCCACCGTGATCTCCTCTTCAAGGTAGCTCAAGCCAACTGTACTCAAGTCCATCGACAACACCGGGAGATTCATGAGCTGGTCCTGAACTGCATGGATGAAGCTCAGAAAGTCGTCATAATTGGTGGTGCCCAGCTTAATCACTTGCTCCCTCTCTGCTGTGTGGGCCACAGCAGGCTTGGGCTGGTACTTCTTCTTCTCCTTGTAGGTGACACGGTCTATCCGCAAGCTGTGGATCCTGCCATTCTCATCATAGTTCTGAAGCCGGGGTTCTGAAATCTCATGGCAACTCTCCAACTTGAACTCACGGAATGGTTTTTCTAGGCCCTGCTCATAATACAGCTGCAGGTAGCCACTGTCTGTCAGTTTGATGAAGATTGGTCCCCAGTGCCTGGAGGACATGATATTTTTCTTCTCAGGGATTCTCAGCATCATTGGCCACCCATCCCTGCACCGCAATGGTGCTGACCCGGGTGGGTGAGCATCTAGTTCGACCCAGGCTACCGGATCGTCATCAGGGAGCGTTGCACTGCCAAAGTGATCGGGATCGTCAATTTGCAGTTGTTTGAGTTTTTCAACAGCATCAGAGTGTGACTGGTTTTTACTTGAGTCATCAAAACTGATGGCATCCTGGTAGATGACAATGAGGGAATCTCGCTGGCTTTTGCCTGTGGTACTGGAAATGGCACTGTTTTGGGAGCGCCTCTCTTGCTCCTCAAAGAAAGCGCTGAAAGGGTTGATAGGGGAGGGCTGTACATCCTGCAGAGTCTTATTCAGAAAAGGGTTGGTTGCGCTCCAGGGTGGAGACTCAGTTACGGAAGGTGGACGGTTTAAAGAGGAAATATCCAGCTTCTGAACTTTGGAGAAGTTTATCAAAGTGCTCTTGGGACGGTCTCGCTTCTTAAATGACCCTGTTGAATTACGAGGTACATCTGGGATCACTGATACACTAGGTGGTGTATTCGGCTTCAGAGCAGAGGTGATTGGTGGCAAAGGGCAGCTGACTTCATTGTCATCAAAAGTGACCCAGCTGGGGAAATGAGCAGAGGTCACTGGAGGGGCAGGATGCCCGTTCATGGCTGGACTGCTGGCCTGCCAGCTGATGGCCTCAATCTCTACCTCTTCATCTTCCTGGAGTGAAGAAGAATTGTCTAAAAGGAAAAGGAGAACATATGAGGGGCTGCTGTTCAGGGGTTCTAGATGCAAGGAAAACTAAAGTACAGGAAAGTGATATTACTAAAATTTTATCTGGAAGTCAGCAAATTCCAAAGCAGCTCATTACCTATCTCAAGTGCTCAGTCTGGGCACATATCTCCTATTTTTACAATTAGCACACCAGAAGTGGTTCATTACACATGAAGTACAATGAGAATGCAATGGCCACGTCAGTACAGAAGCAATGAATAGCAGTGCCAAGGTCCTTTGCAATTTAACGATCTCTTTATTTTATAGACGTTTCTAAGATAGATATTTTCTGCATTTAGCTCTAATTCATTAGTTCTTTTTTTTTTATTGAGACTGAGTCTCAGTCTGTTATCCAGGCTCGAGTGCCATGCCATCAGCCTAGTTCACAGCAACCTCAAACTTCTGGGTTCAAGTGATCCCCTGTCTCAGCCTCCAGAGTAGCTAGGACTACAGGTGCCCCCCATGATGCCTGCTAATTTTTTTATTTTTTAGTAGAAATGGGGCCTTGCTCTTGATCAGGCTGGTCTTGAATTTGTGAGTTCCAAGGATCCTTCTGTTTCAGCCTCCTAGAATGCTAGGATTACAAGTGTAAGCCACCACACCCTGCCTGCATTCATAATTTCTCTTTTTTTTTTTTTTTTTGAGATAGAGCCTCAAGCTGTCGCCCTGGGTAGAGTGCCATGACATCACAGCTCACGGCAACCTCCAACTCTTGGGCTCAAACGATTCTCCTGCCTCTGCCTCCCAAGTAGCTGGGACTACAGGCACCCGCCACAACGTCCAGCTTATTTTTTGGTTGCAGCCATCATTGTTGTTTGTTGGTTCCAGGCTGGATTCGAACCCGCCAGCTCAGGTGTATGTGGCTGGCGCCTTAGCCGCTTGAGCCACAGAGCTGAGCCTGCATTCATAATTTCTAAACATTAAAATCGACCTCCTATATAAAATGATATAATCTCATCTCATTAAAAAAACAAATTATCTTGATTGCAAATGATACCTGGGAGGGATTTAAGCCCAGATATGATCGATAAATATTAAGGGCACAAGGTTAGCATTCTTAATATGTAATAAGTTTGTACAAATGAATAAGAAACACCCAAAAGCTGCAGTAGAAATAAGAGCGAAGAACAAAACCAGACAACTCATAAAATAGAAACTTAAAATGTCTAATAAGCATGTGAACAATATCTAATCTCATTAGTAAAAGAAGAATAAAAATTAGCCAGGTACAGTGGCTCACACCTATAATCCTAGCACTTTTGAGAGGCAAAGGCATGAGGATAGCTTGAACTTAAGAGTTTGAGACCAGCCTGAGCAAGAGTGAGACCCTGTTCCTACTAAAAATGGAAGCATTAGCTGGGCATTGTGGTGGGCACCTGTAATCCCAGCTACTAGGGGGCTGAGGCAGGAGGATCACTTGAACCTAGGAGTTGGAAGGTTGCTGTAAGCTAAGCTGATGCCACGGCACTCTAACCTGTGCAAGAGTGACACTCTATCTCAAAATAATAATAAAATAGATTTTCCTAGCTTTTTCTCTATCAATGTTTACTTGGTCTGCTATGCTTCTCGCAATCAGCCAATGATTTTGATGCACAATTTGACCAATTTTTCTGTTTTTGTCAGTTCTGTTCATTATTGGCCTCTCTGACTTCTCTTCATCAGTGACATTTTCTCTCCCCTCAGAAAAACATTTAATCCATTTGTAGACTTCTGTTTTCTTCATGGCAGTATCCCTATAAACTTGGACTAACATGTCCCTTGATTTCACTTCCACTCTTGCCAACAAGTTTAACAAGAAATTTACAAATATTTCATTGTTGCTTTACTTCAAGCTGACATTCTTGTGACAGCACATAAAATCACACAACAATAATGAAGACACTCAGCAAGATACGACTACAAATTGACATGAACACAGAAGTTGAGACACTGACACACCAAGGTTATAAAGCCTTTCTGAATTGGGCGGTGCCTGTAGCTCAGTGAGTAGGGCGCCGGCCCCGTCTACCGAAGGTGATGAATTTGAACCCAGCCCTGGCCAAACTACAACAAAAAATAGCAGGGTGTTGTGGCGGACACCTGTAGTCCCAGCTACTTGGGAGGCTGAGGCAAGAGCCCAAGAGTTGGCGGCTGCTGTGAACTGTGATACCACAGCACTCTACCAAGGATGATTCTTGTCTCCAAAAAATGAAAAAGAACCAAAAAACCTCACTGAATTGTTTGTACAGTGCTGCCAACATAAGTGCACAGTGCAAGTTTACAAACTTAACTATCAGACCTCATATATAGTGAATGCTTATCATGGCAATGTTTGTATCATAATAAAGGCAATATTTGTTATCATTGAAAATGACCCAAATGCCCCATATTGGGAGATTGGTTATACAAATTGCTACACCCTTAAAAAAATTTTTTTTTGAGACAGAGTTCACTCTGTGCCCTGGGTAGAGTGCCCTGGTATCATAGCTCACAGCAACCTCTAAATCCGTGGGCTCAAGAGGAACTCTTGCCTTAGCCTCCTGGGTAGGCTGAGGTGCCCTCCACAATGCCTGGCTAGTTTTTCTATTTTATCAGAGATGAGGTTTTGCTCTTGCTCAGGCTGATCGTGAACTCCTGAGCTCAAGTAATCCATCCACTTTGGCCTCCCAGAGTGCTAAAATGGAATTATTGATGCATGTTTATTCACATGGAAGTTGACATGACATACTGTTGAATGAACAATAATAATAGAATCAGAAGTCAGACTGTCTGGGTATTCCTTAACTGTGGCTTTTTAGATATGCAACTTTGGGCATGCTTCAAATTTCTTTCTATCTCAGTTTTCCCATCTATGAAATTAAGAAAACATTAAATCTTACTAGACAGGAAAATAACAAATGTTCAGTAGATGTAGGCTGCTCATAATATCATGACTAGAATGATAGTTTTAATTTATATAAAATATGTTTTATAGCCGGGCGTTGTGCCAGGCGCCTGTAGTTCCAGCTACTCAGGAGGCTGAGGCAAGAGAATTGCCTAAGCCCAGGAGATAGAGGTTGCTGTGAGCTGTGTGATATCACAGCACGCTATGGAGGGCGATAAAGTGGGACTTTTGTCTCTACAAAAAAAAAAAAAAAAAAGTTTAGAAAGCTTTGAAATATAATCTCAAAGGCTCGGCGCCTGTGGCTCATCAGGGTAAGGCGCCAGCCACGTACACCTGAACCGGCGGGTTCGAATCCAAACCGGGCCCGCCAAACAACAATGACAGCTGCAACCAAAAAAAAAAATGGCCAGGTGTTGTGGCGGGCAAAAAAGCAGTCCCAGCTGCTTGGGAGGCAGAGGCAGGGGACTCACTTGAGCCCAGGAATTGGAGGTTGCTGTGAGCTGTGATGCCACAGCACTCTATTCAGGGTGACAGCTTGAGGCTCTGTCTCAAAAAAAAAAAAGAAATATAATCTCATGGTTTTTCAAGATAAAAACAAATCTCATGAACAGTAAGAGATAATTAAAAAAATTTTAAACCTGTATTCTTTTTTAAAACTTGTATTGCCTACAAAATAAAGAAATAATAGTTCAAAACATATCATGATTGTTAGTACTACTTTCCTTAGAGAAAAGCAGCAAACCATTTAGTTATAGGCTGTTGACAAAGCAGCAGTTACATCATTCCTAAGATAGTTATGAATGGTACACCTGGGGGTGAGGGGGGGAGGCTGGCAAATCAAGGGCATCCAAATAGGGTCAGAGGAGATCAAACTCTCACTTTGCTGATGATATGATCCTATACCTAGAAAACCCCAGGGACTCAACTACAAAACTCTTATAAGTTACCAAGGAATACAGGAGCATCTCAGTATACAAAATCAATACTTCTGAATCAGCAGCTGTTGTATATACCAACAACAGTCAAGCTGAAAATATAGTTAAGGACTCTATTACTTTTACAGTAGTGGCAAAGAAGATGAAATACCTGGGAATTTACCTAACAAAGAGTTCTATAAAGAGAATTATGAAACTCTGACAAAAGAAATAGAAGATGTTAACAAATGGAAAAACATACCATGCTCATGGCTGGGAAGAATCAACATTGTTAAAATGCATGTACTACCCAAAGCAATCTATAGATTTAATGCAATCCCTGTTAAAGCACCATTGTCATACTTTAAAGAGTTGAGAAAATAGTTCTTCATTTTATATGGAATCAGAAAAAACCTCAAATAGCCAATACATTACTCAGAAATAAAAACAAATCAGTTACCAGACTTCAGGCTCTACTATAAATCTATAATAGTGATCAAAACAGCATGGTACTGGCACAAAAACAGAGAGGTAGGTTTATGGAAAAGAATAGAAAACCTAGAGATGAACCCAGACACTTATCATCATTTGATCTTTGATAAGCCTCTCAAAAATATTCAGTGGGGGAAAGACTCCCTATTTAACAAAAGGTGCTGGCGACCTGTAGAAGACTGAAACTGGAACCCCACCTTTCACCATTAACAAAAATTGATTCTCAGTGGATAAAAGATTTAAACTTAAGACATTAAACTATAAAAATACTAGAAGAGAGTGGGGGAAACACTTGAAGAAATCGTCCTGGGAGAAGATTTTATGAGGAGAACCCCCTGGGCAACTGAAGCAACACCAAAAATCCATTACTGGGATCTGATCAAACTAAAAACGTTTTTCGCAGACAAGAGCACAGTAAGTAACGCAAACAGACAACCTTCAGAATGGGAGAAGATTTTTGCAGGTTATGCTTCTGACAAAGGTCTGATAACTAGAATCCACAGGAAACTCAAACTAATCAATAAGAAAATAAATAACCCCATTTCTATGTTGGCAAGAGACTTGAACAGAAACTTCTCAGATGAAGACAAGTGCATGGCCTACAAACACATGAAAAAAATGCTCATCTTTAATCATCAGAGAAATGCAAATCAAAACCACTTTGAGATATCATCTAACTCTAGTAAGATTAGCCCACATCATAAAATCCCAAAACTACAGATGTTGGTGTGGATGCGGAGAGAAAGGAACACTTCTTTACTGCTGGTGGGAATGCAAGGTAATAGGACCTTTTGGGAAAGAAGTTTGGAGAATACTCAAGGAACTAAAAGTAGACCTACCATTTGATCCTGCAATTCCTCTACTAGGTATATACCCAGATGATCAAAAATTACTTTACAACAAAGACATGTGCACCAGGATATTGACTGCAGCCCAATTCATAATTGCCAAGTCATGAAAGCAACCCAAGTGCCCATCAACCCGTGAATGGATTAACAAATTGTGGTATATGTACACCATGGAATACTATGCAGCCATAAAAAAGACAGAGACTTCACACCTTTTATGTTTACCTGGATAGAGCTAAAACATCCTCTTTTTAGTAAAGTGTCTCAAGTATGGAAAAAAAGTATCCAATGTACTCAATGCTACTATGAAATCAATATATAATCACCTACACATTTATAGGAATGGTAAAACGTAACTATAGTCCAGAAAGTAGAAGGGAATAGGAGAGAGAGGGGAGGGGAGGGAGGTATTTGCGAGCACCTCACCTAATGTGCATGATGCAATGGTACATTTCAAAACTATTAAGAAAAGAGTATGATTGTGACATATGTTCACAGTCAGTTCAGTGTAAGCATTTCACATTGTATATAAAATCAATACACTGAACCCCATAAATGCATCAATGTACACAGTTATGATTTAATAAAAACAAACAAACAAACAAAAAAGAAATAGGCAAAAACTGGGCGGTGCTTTATGGCTCAGTGAGTAGGGCACCGGCACCATATACCAAGGGTGGCGGGTTCAAACCCTGGCCAAACTGCAACAAAAAATAGCTGGGTATTGTGGCAGCTGCCTGTAGACCCAGCTACTTGGGAGGCTGAGGAAAGAGAATTGCCTAAGCCGAGAGCTGGAGGTTGCTGTGAGCTGTGATGCCATGGCACTTTACCAAGGGCAACAAAGTGCCTAAAAAAAGAAAGAAAAGAAAAGAAATAGGCAAAAAACAAGTACCTTGAATATGAAGTTAACAATCTTGAATACAAGTTAACTGCCTTATAGCTTGCATACAAAGTTAACAGTTTTTCACAATTCCATTTTAATGAGTTATTAAAATAAAACCAAAACTAAATACCCAGCATTATTTTAATTACTATCTCTTTCACTTGCTACCTCTAAATTGCTTTTATTATGAGTTGAGCTGCTGCCAAATAAAAGCCATGTGTAAAGATCAAGTTCTTATTCTATACCACAGGGAAAATTTCCAGTTGCTAAGAGGTTCACAGTTTTGTTTTGTTTCTGTAATGATAGAAGTACAAAGCTTATTTTTCCAAGAAAAAGAGAGAGAGAGAGAGAGAGAGAGAGAGAAGATGGGGGTGGAGAAGGGAGGCCACGGTGAAGATTGAAGGAGTGGAAACACCAGGTGGCTGAGGGAGAGGAGGTTCCTAGTGTTAGAACTGAACAGAAATGGTGAATTCTTTAATGTTAAACCACAATCTCTTTCAAGTTTCCAAAAGAATAAATTAAATGAAGTGATTACAATGGTAAGTAAAGCCCACCACCTGAAGAAAAAGGAAGAACAAGGGAAGAAAAATCAACAGTTTCCATATTTTGAACATACAGGTTCTGCTGTCCTTTTCCCACCATTTGTTAATGTAATTTGTTAATGCAAAGATAAACAGGAAAAGCTTAATGAGAGATGTTCCCTGGACATCTAGAGTGGCAAGGATATTCTGAAATTGCTGCAGGTTTCTCAACATGAAATAATCACTCTTTGGGGGGGGACAGAGTCTCACTAGGTCACCCTCAGTAGAGTGCCGTGACATCACAGCTCACAGCAACCTCCAACTCTTGGGCTTAAGCGATTCTCTTGCCTCAGCTTCCCAAGTAGATGGGACTACAGACACCTGTCACAGTGCCTGGTTATGTTTTTGTTGTAGTTGTCATTGTTTGGCAGGCCCAGGCTAGGTTCAAACCCATCAGCTCTGGTGTATACAGCTGGCACCCTAGGTGCTGAGCTACAGGTGTCAAGCCAAAATAGTCACTCTTATATAAAACCATACACAGGGCCAGACGCGGTGGCTCTCGCCCATAATCCTAGCACTCTGGAAGGCCGAGGGGGGTGGATTGTCTGAGCTCACAGGTTTGAGACCAGTCTGAGCCACAAGACCCTGTCTCTAAAAAGAGCCAGGTGTTTGTGATGGGCGCCTGTAGTTCCAGCTATTTGGGAGGCTGAGGCAAGTGAATTGCTTGAGCCCGAGAGTTTGAGGTTGCTGTGAGCTGTGACACCAACAAAGACTCTGTCTCAAAAAACAAACAAACAAACAAACAAAGACCATACACAGACATACTTTGCTTTACTGCACTTTAATTTATTGTGCTTTGTAGATACTACATTTTTTTCACCAAGCAAGTCTGTTGGTGTCATTTCTCCAGTAGCATATGCTCACTACGTGTTTTGGGGTTACGTGTTGGTAATTCCTGCATTATTTTAAACTTTTTTATGATTATTACATCCATTATGATGATCTGCGACCTGTGACCACAAGCATTACTATTGCAATTGTTTTGAGGCACCACAAACCATACTCACATAAGATAGTGAATATAATAGATAAATGTGTATATAAATGTGTATGTTCTGACTGCTACACCCACTGGCCGTTCCCCTGTCTCTCTCTCTTTATGCCTCCCTATCCCTAAGACACAAAAAAATACTGGAATTTGGCCAATTAATAATCCACAATGGCTGTTCAAGAGAAAGGAAGAGTCACATGTCTCACACTTTTAATCAAAGTTAAAAATGATTTAAGTTTAGTGAGAAAGGCATGTTCAAAGCTGAGATAGGAAAAGCTAGGCCTCTTGTGCCAAACAGCCAAACTGTGAATACAAAACAAAAGTTACTAAAGGCAATTAAATGTGCTATTCCAGTGAACACAGTAAGAAAGCAAAGCGCCTAGATGCTGGTATGGAGAAAGTTTCAGTGGTTGTACAGAAGAACAAATCAGCCACAACAGTCCATTTATGCCAAAGCCTAATCCAGAGCAAGGCACTAACTCTTTTTAATTCTATGAAGGCTGAGATAGGGGAGGAAGCTGCAGAAAAAAGAAAAAAATTAAAACTAGCAGAGATTGTTTCATGAGGTTTAAGGAAAGATGCTATCTCTGTAAAGTAAAAAGTATAAGGAGAAGCAGCAAGAGCTAATAAAGAAGCTGCAACAAGTTATCCAGAAGATTCAGCTAAGATAACTGATGAAGGTGGACTCTTTTGGGCTCAAGTGATTCTCTTGCCTCAGCTTCCCAAGTAACTGAGCTGGACTACAGGTTCCCATCATAATGCCTGGCTATTTTTAGAGACAGGGTCTCACTCTGGCTCAGGCTGGTCTCAAACCCGTGAGCTCAGGCAATCCACCCGCCTCAGTCTCCCAACTGCTAGGATTACATGCGTGAGCCACTGCACCCGGCGATGAAATAATCTTCTGTTGGAAGATGTCATCTATGA
>CAUYON010209786.1:0-21555 GCA_963573935.1 Arctocebus calabarensis | reverse complement strand
AAGAAAGAAAGAAAGAAAGAAAGAAAGAAAGAAAGAAAGAAAGAAAGAAAGAAAGAAAGAAAGAAAGAAAGAAAGAAAGAAAGAAAGAAAGAAAGAAAGAAAGAAAGAAAGAAAGAAAGAAAGAAAGAAAGAAAGAGGTATGCATTGTGTCTGGGTCTTTGTTTCTCGGAGGACAAGTTCTCTGTCCATAGCACCATGTCTTTCTATAGACAAAAGCTTATCAAACTCGGCTGCCCGATGCAAAACCAACCTTTTGCTGGAACTTACAAATTGGCTTCAAATACTCCCCCTAGAGGGCGTTCTAAGGAGGAGTCTTGAACGGAAAGACTATCCCAGGTAGACCCAGCCAAACATCCAGCTTGGGTTAGGGCCTATGTTGTGCCTAGCCATGTATTCGTTAGGGTGTTGGGATTCAGAAAAAGAATAATAGAGGATCCTACCTGAAAAGCTAGGGTCATTTTCATGAAATGATCAATGAGAAAGAGAAAGCACTGCAAGGTGCATGCTGAGGTGGAAATGTATGCTAAGATTATATGTAAATGCTGGAGGGCTCTGAGGCCCAGGACATTATGTGCCAGAACATTTGGATAAGGCTCTCCAAGGAGGGTTGTCAGCAGCAGGCCTAAGAAAGATAGGTTTGAGGATAGGCAGAAAGTAGGAAGCCACGTATTTCTGAGGGAAGTTTGACTGACCCTCCTCCCAACTCCTATACACTCAGAAAATTTTCCATTTCCTATTTCATATGAAATAGCCTCCAAACCTCCAGAGGAATAAACCTGCTGTGCCATCAACCACCTAAAAATGTCCCTTCTGGAGGCTAAAAGATATTTTCAAAGTTGTTGGAGAAAATGAGGCATGATGGTCTAAAATATAGTACCCAAACACAGGTTCAAGGTATTCATTCTGAGAGGTGACCCACCAGTCTCCACAAATGACACCAAATAATATCTCAACTCATATTCCACAATGACTATAAAATTCTTTTTTACTTCAGAGACAAAGTTCAGATGACTCTTATCTCATCTGAGAACACTGGACCCCTATAAAACCAGGAAGTAAAGGGCCAGGGGCATCCCCACTAACCCGATCTGGGAAAGGGTATTAAGGCTACTGAGGGACATTTTCCAGATAACCAAAGTTAGTTCTTCAAGTGCTAGGAGTTTTTTCTTTCTGTTTTAGAGGGTAGCCAAATATTTCAAAAAATATACTACATGCTTCCTTTGTGCTCTTTTAAATAAAAATTTTTTTTAAATAACTTTAATCTTCTTTGATGAAGATATTCATTTAGTGAGAACATGAATTATTATGTTCTGCTTTCATACGAGTCCCCCACCCTTTTGAGATGCATGGGATTGATATTGCCTACCCTGAATTGTCTCAGACTGCTTTTTGGTTCTTATTGGTTTTTTATATCTATAATTTATAGATATAAATCTATATTTATAATCTAAGTAGGCATACACAATACACAACAAAAATAATGAATACTGCACATCTATAAATCTAAATTATAGATTTATAAATCTATAATCTATATTTAGATTTACAAATCTATAATTTATAATCTAAGTAGGTTCCATTTCCCCTATGAGGTTGCCAGATGTCATTTCTGGAACTGTTGGTGTGGTTATCTCTAACAATAATTCAATCTATGTTTACTTTCCTTCTTTAAATCTACTTAATCTACTGTCTTCAGAAGCACAATATAAGAATGTTTATGAAATTTATTTGCAAACAAAAGTAAAAAGGCCTCAAATTAGAACTCAAGTTCTCTGAGAGGTATTTATACATTTTTAAATGGATTTTCTTACTTTCCTTTACCTTCCTACTTGGCACTCAATGTCTCATATAAGACCAGTTGGTAGGGTAGATTTTCAGTAAAACTTGCTGTGAACTTGATCATAGGGAAGATAAGTCCCTGGGTATAAGCTGGTTCTGTGATTCAGAGTACAATTCAGAGTACAACAGTACAATTCAGAGTACAACAGGTCAGATTACTGACCCTTAAGACTGATTACATTTCCTATGTTATATAGAACTGTTTTTTTACTTTATAAAACCTAAATGTTTGTAATAACAAATTCAGTTGTGATTATTTAACTGATGTTTGTAGCCCCCAGTAGACTATAAGTAAACTCCAGACTATATTTGTTTATTATATCCTCAGCACCTAATCCAGTAGGTCCTCAATAATTTTGTAGCTATGAAGAAACACCTGGCAAGTACAGAGACCTGGACAGATATTAAACCTCCTCTGACTCTCAGTAACCTTATTTGGAAGCAGGTCTATAACAAGATGGTCACTAAGTGTTCATCTACTTTTAGATTTCTATTTTATTTAAATATGAGAAAAGGAATACAATATATCAAGAATAGACCATGGTCCAGTGGGGAGCTATAGGAAAATTAAGGGAGTGATAGTAGGTTGATTATATACAGGAAATGATAGGAATGACTCCCACTTCTGAGAAATGTGATTTCTCACCGCCTCTAGTAGTTGTAAAAATTATGAAGGTAAAGAAGTTTCTCATCGAAACTCTCTTTTCCATTTCTGCATGTTTTTCTTAAATCCCTATAACCACCATCACTAATGCTAGCACCTCTAACAAATCAGTGCCTTTATGTTCCTCTGTTAGAGGTGTACCAGGTCTGACAAATTTATGAACTTGCCGTCATGCGCTTACATTGGCAGCACTGTACAAACAACTTGGTAACCTTTGTATATCAGTGTCTCATAGCTATGTTCATGTTGATGTGTGGTATTCATTATTTTTGTTGTGTATTTTTGTATGCCATACAATCACAGCTCTGTTGATCCTTCCAGAAAGAGTTCCAGAATTGCTTTGAAGGGTGGACTAGGTACTGGAATCGGTACATAGCTTCCCAAGGGGAGTACTTCAAAAGTAACCATAATGATATTTAGCAATGAGGTATGTAGCACTTTTTCTAGGATGAGTTCAAGAACTTCATTGTCAGAACTTCATATAAGAACTACCACTGTACTCTCCCACCACTAGGGGCTGCGTTTTCTAACTCAGCCTATTTTGGGGAATGTTTAACTTAAATAAATTAATTTGTGAAGATTGAACTTTAGGCAACAGGGTGGGAAGGACTTTTTTAAGTGGCCAAAGGGAGACTTTCACAAGGCTTCCCCTCAGATCCTACCCAGACGTGGATCTTGTCTGCCAACCCCACCTCAGTGCCTGGCTCCCTAAGAGTACCATAAAATATCCCATAAAAAAGCAAGTAAACAAATCCAGTTCCTACACACCACTTTGTAATCAAAATCATCATTTGGGTACCCTTCCCCAACATAAGTGAGGAATTCACCTTTGGAATAAAATATAAGAGGTTACCAAAAAGCAAACAACTAAGATAATACTTTAATGCAATAGTTTAAGATCAAAATTAAAGCAAAAAATCCATGATGAGCCAGATATCAAATTTTTAATAAAACTGGATCAGTAATATTGATTTTTTTTCCTTTTGCCTAAGGCTTTAATATGGTTCAGGTTGGCACTTCCTCAAACTCTCACTTCTGATGGAACATACTGAGTATGCACATAATGGAATGTACAAAGGAGGCACACATCACTCTGCAGTAGAGGAACTCTGTGGGGAGAACACACAGGCCCCAGGCTAAGAACCAGCAGGGAGCCCAGGAGACACTCTCACTTGATGCTGTCCCTCTGCATGAGGTTCCCAAAGGCCCAGAAGGACGCTCCTAATCGGGCACAGCACCACTGCTTTTCTCTGTTGAAACTGTTACTGTTCTGCACACAGAGATGGCAGAGCTCTGTGCAGGGTATTCATCCACCTGCAGATGGGATCCTTATCATGAAACAGTGAAATCTTGTACTTCTTATTCCCCTTAAACATCCATAGACAAACATTATTGATCATTTTCTATCACTCAAAGAGCAAATGCTGGGAGGGGGGCTGCAGGGAGCTAATTATTTTTGCTAAGCACTCTGAAAACATAATAAGTGGTTACATGGAATGCTTTGTGCTCTGAAAGACTTAGAGTTACTCTTAAGAACCCACTTCAAATAAGCCCCAGGGGCGAGGAGGGGGGCATCTCATCAGTGCTGCCAGTCAGACAGGGCTGTAGCAGGGATAACCCTGAGCTCTCTGCTGCTAATGTAGTCAGAGGAAGAATGCCAAAGAAGGAATGCTCTTTAAGTGAGTTGCTGGATATATTTGGAACAAAAATCAATTCTTTTTGAAAATATATGATGGAAGAAGACCATTCTCGAGCCAAGTACCTATACTGCGTAACAGCTGTGGCAAAAGCAGACACTGTAACCTTGATAACCTCAGGCATCCCACAGGTAATATTCTAAGCTCCTGGTGCCTTGACATAATTGTCCTCCACTTACAGTGGCAATATCTATCTTGTATCATCTCCCTGGCCTTTGGTAAGAAATTAGAGACTAAGTTTAGCAATGATCTTTTACAATTATTTTTCCATTTTACCAGGAGATTCTTGATTAATAATCAGTTTAAAGAAGTTCTAAAGATAACATCAGGCATTTGTAATAGGCAGTGGGTAGATATTCTGTGGATAGAGATCCTGTGAAACATACTCTGTGGGAGTAACTTCAGATCCTAGGAATGGCCACAAAATAGTTAAAGAGAAAAATTCTCAGGCTAACTACTATTAACTTGCTGATTTCAGGTTCACTGTCCTTGCACTGGAGTTACAGAGAAATTGGAAACACTCTCAGGGGATAGCACTGGCTTAGTATACAGAGCCTTTGCCCCTGGTATTTTCTGTCTGGAATATTTCCTCCCAAGATCTCCTTGTAAATATATTACGTATCATAGCAAGAGGTAGTAAGGTTGCAGATGGAATTAAGATAGCTAATCAACTGATGTGGAGGAGAGATTAGCCTGGATTATCCAGGTGGGCCCAATATAATCATAGTAATCCTTGTAAGTGAAAGGGTGGAAGAGATCATCAAATTGATGATAATGTGAAAAGGACAAGGCCTGACATAGTGGCTTTGAAAATGAAGGGATGGGAAGTGCAAGCCAAGGGTGTGGGTAGGTAGCCTTTAGAACAGTGGTTCTCAACCTGTGATCATGACCCACAAGAACTGTATTAAAGGGCCATAACATTAGGAAGGTTGAGAACCACTGCTCCAGAAACTGGAAAGACGAGGAAACTGATTCACCCCTATAGTCTCATGAAGGAATGAAGCCCTACCAACACCTCTTTTTGAGCCCTGAGAGACCCATTTTGACTTAAGTTTTGTAAGATAAATTTGTTCTGAGCCATAAAACTTGTGGCAATTTGTTACAGCAGCAGTAGGGAACTAATACACCTCTTTATCATTTGATCTTACCTCAAATGTCTTTTTGTCTGTTTTTTGAGACAGAGTCTCACTTTGTCACCCTGGATAGAGTGCCATGGTATCATCATCAATCACAGCAACCTCAAACTCCCAGGCTCAAGAGATCCTCTTCCCTCAGTCTCCCAATTAGCTGAGACTACAGTTGCCCACCACACCACCAGGCTAGTTTTTCTATCTTGGGTAGAGAAGGGGGTATCACTCTTGCTTAGGTTAGTCTTGAACTCCTGAGCTCAGGCATTCCACTCACCTCAGCCTCCCAGAGTGCCAGCCTTAATTACAGGCATGAGCCACCAGGCATGGCCTTCAAATGTCATCTAAATGAGAATTTCCTTGACATCCCTCTCCTGCTAAAGTATCTCTCCATCTCCCAAGAATTCTATATAAGACACTTTTGTTGTCATTTGTTTATAATTATCTAAAATTATTTGCGTGATGACTGCTCCGCCCTATCACAAGAAGGTAAATTCTATGAGAACTGGGACTTCGTTGCTCTTATTCACCTACGAATCTTCATTGCTCAAGACAGCGGATACTCTATAAATATTTATTGTGTGAACAAGCCTTAAGCTAATGAAGACCATAAAATTCATGTCACTGTTAAATCACAATTCGAAGGCAGCTGTTAGAAGAGTCTCAAACTCAGTATGTTCTGCTTTGCAAGGAGCTGTCCAATAGAAAACTGGGATAAAAATAGAATTAAATAAAATAAAAACAGCAAAAATAATACGAAATCAGTTGCTTATTTCTAGAAAGTGGAGGCAGAAAGCTTGAGTACTAAGTACCATTCCTGAGCAATTGCAGACAAGAGTCCTCTGTCATTACCAATAAATAACCAGTTTGGAAAGCAGGGTCAACAGGTAGGTAAACTGAGTTAAACGCATAAAGTGCTCCATCATCACAATTCTTAAAAGATCACACACAAGAAACGCCTCAACAGGAGAAAAAATAGATTAGTAAAACAGGACAAAGCGGTAAGATTATTTTTCGTTTTATACTGGTGGGCCAATTTTCTAATGGACATTCTGATTATGATCAGCTAAAGCCTGCCTTGCTGACAATCTCTTCAGTTTCCCTGCTTCGGAAATAAGCAGACCAGATACTTAAAATGAAACTTTAAGAAAGGGTTGGCCTCAGGGAGGCTGGATCTGCTTTGCCCAGTGAGGCTGTCCTAACTCATGTTCTTTCTTTCTTTTTTTTTTTTTTTTTTGGTTTGTTTTTTGAGACAGAGCCTCAAGCTGTTGCCCTGGATAGAATGACATGGCATCACAGCTTACAGCAAACTCCGACTCCTGGGCTCAAGCCAGTCTTCCGCCTCTGCCTTCCAAGTAGCTAGGACTACAGGCGCCCGCCACAACGCCCGGCCATCCATTTTTTGGTTGCAGCCGTCATTGTTGTTTGGCGGGCCCGGGCTGGATTCGAACCCGCCAGCTCAGGTGTACGTGGCTGGCGCCTTAGCCGGTTGAGCCACAGGCGCCGAGCCCTGACTCATTTTCAATACCTTGTTATTAACATCCTGGAACAGGGTCACCAGCCTCGGTGCCCTGCCAGGTGAGCCACGCCAGATCCAAAGTGCGACAGCCTCCTCTGCAGAGCGGACTCTGAGCTGGGCAAAGCCAGGAGGGACCTGTCCCCAGAGGCCCTATCGCCCTCATTCAGCCAGCCAATGGTCATGGAGTGGGGGCGGGAAATCAGGGTATCGGGCCAATGGAAGAGCGGCAGAGTCAGAAGGCGCGCCCCGGGAGCACCGCGGTCGCAGGGCCGTTGGGGTTCGCAGACCCAGGCTGGACCGATGTGGGAACCTCCGGGAGCTGAAGCGTGCGCGGCGGCGCTGGCGGGCGCGCTCTTCCTACTGTTCTTCGCGCTGGGAGTCCGCCAGCTACTGAAGCAGAGGCGGCCGATAGGCTTCCCCCCGGGGCCGCCGGGGCTGCCATTTATCGGCAACATCTACTCTCTGGCCGCCTCAGCCGAGCTTCCCCATGTCTACATGAGAAAGCAGAGTCAAGTGTACGGCGAGGTACAGCCCCGATGGGCCGCGAGTAGGGAGGGCGGCCGTCCTGCCCTGGGGCTGGTCCGGGCCTTCCTCCTACTTGGACATACGGCCATTCTTAGGCATCAGCCACGCCCTCTCTCCATGTGCTGGCTGCGCTCTGAGGAAAACCTGCTTCCCAGGTCAGGAACGGAATGTCCTAGACGCAGCGTCCCCTGCAGGGGGAGCCCCGCCTCAACGGGTCCCCGATTCCGGGCCTACGCCGTGAAGCGCAAGGAACCCACTTTCCCGCCACCCGGGAGCCGGCTGGCGCGCGGCGGGCTAGTGGTACTGCGCCTGCGCCGTGGGGCCCGCGGGCAGCGCCTCCGCGTTGGCGCGGACAGGCGTCCTCCCTCCGCCCAGCGAGTTGGCCTGGGTCCGCACAGGGCGTTCTGGATTCTAGTACCGAGTTATGATCAGTATAGGCTGTTCTTCGGTGTTAGCAAGTGACCAATGACTGGTCTAGGCGTTTGTGTGAGGACCAAGAGAGGACGCAGGTGAACTCTGAGGAGTGGGCTCTGGTAAACGGTTGTAAAAGTGTGAAGGGATTAATGACTCAGACCCGTGCGGGAGGCCTGACCCGCCAGGAACATCCTTAGAGCAAATACTGATAATGCGCCTACTATGTGCCAGGCACACTGCCAACTGGTTGGCTCATTTTAAACTCACAACCACCCAGTAAGGTAGGTACTTCCTTCCTCCATATTTACAGAGGCGAAAACTGGATGCTCCATGAGTGGCAGAGCGCCACACCGCCACTCGCTGGCAGAGTTTTCCAATCGTAACAGGCGGCAGACTCTTCAATCGGTAACAGAAGGGTGTCTTGACTTCAGAAGGAGCCAGGGCCAGTGCTCACCTGTTTTTAGTTACATTAATTTATTTGCAACAACAAGCCAGGGTCTTGCCTGTTTGTTGAGGATGAACATGGAAAGAAAATAGATACAGCCCTATTATAAGGAGTTAATAGTAAGCGAGAATAATCTAATTATCAATCACAAACGTGTAGTAAGTGCTTTGAAGGAGAAATGCTTGGCAATTTTGGCATTTCAGGTTTGTGTTTAAATCTTTACTTAAACCGATTTTTACTAGCATTCTGAATTTCTGCAGCTCACTAATGGTTGCATTGTTAAAGGGAAGCTGAACTTAGGTTAATTCTTAGATTTTATTTTCCACCCTCCGGTTCTGTAGGAATTAAGTGTGTTTTTCACAATTTCCAATAGGTTTTTGGTGTGTTGGTATTGTTACTAGACAAAGAGGGTCTGCCACCTGTCACTGTTAGCCAGTGTGCAGAGGCGGAGAGATAGGTCACAAGGCTGAGATTCTGGAGAACAGTGTGAGAATAGCCTCTCCTAAACTGTTCTGTTCTTCCATTTTCAAAATTACTGTTTTATACATAAAAGATGATAAAGATCACACCAACCTCTATTCCATATAATAATCAGCATACTTCAATGACCTATTACAACATTCCGATTCAAGAGCTGATCTCCTAAATCAATCCACCTAAACTCTTCAAGATAGGAATCTTTAGGTTGGAAGCTAAATTTACAAAACGATATGAATGGGAGACAGGGGGGAAGTGGGGGGGGTGGGGGTGAAACTGACCTGACCAGCTGTGTCACGTCTGCCCTAGTCTGACAGACTCCATCTTGTTCTCACCACATGTGCTTTCAGTAGAAAGCATCTAATATTTATCTAATATTCTAGAGAAATTATAGGATATGCAAGCATGAGACTAGTGGTTGAGTTCTCTTTGGCCAGATGAGTGGCCAAAATCCAGATTCTCTGAATCTTAATGTTTTCTCCTGTAGGTAATGAAATTAATAATTTAAAACAATAAAGTGCTACTCAAATGTTCTTGGTCATTGTATGTGTTCTTGGTTACTACATACAGAAACAGATTTATTCAGCCTATAAACTTAAAGGTATATTTAAGCCATTTATTTGAAATAGTTTCTCACATAATAGGGAATCAAGTTTTCATATAAATATTTGAACTGAAAGGCACTTTGTGTTTACTATGACTGTTTTTTCAGGTAGAGAATAATCTGTCTCCTATCATAACAGGTTAGAAATTAAATTATAACTGTCCCAGGAAACTTATCTTGGGATAGGTAGTTCAATGGAGAAGAATCTGGCATGAGTAACTACTTTTATTGCTGGTACCATTGTTTGAGGGGACTATGTTTCTTTACAAAGAGTATTACAAATCAAATAGGGCTAAACTATGCTATTTCCTGCAAAAAAGAGGAAGAGGCTGGGGGGAAAACAGGAAAGAGCAAAAATGAAAATTATGCATTGAAGAGTAGATATGTCTGACTCCATCTCAGATAAAAGTTGATAATCACCTAACAACATATTAATTCAAAGCTGCAGCAGCATTTGATTTTTATCCTAGTTGCGAAACCTCCCATTATTTTAGAGATATTTCCCAATTCTGATGAAGTCTCAAAGTTGGTACAAATTGTTAAAATACTATACCTTTTTTGGAAATGGGAAAAGACCATGATCTCTTGTACTTCTGGAAAGTTGTAGAAAGTTTATAGGACTTATTTATAATTAGAATATTGTTTTTGTACTGTCTTTTTAATTTGAGATGTGTGCTTAGAGAAAAAACTGAACTTTAAAATTGGTCATGACAATCACCTACAAGTGACACCTTATAATCTTTGAAAGGTAGGACATTCCTGGCTGGGCACCAGCCATATACACCAGGAGTGACAGATTCGAACCCAGCCCGGGCCAGCTAAACAACTGCAACAAGAAAAAAAG
This sequence comes from Arctocebus calabarensis, assembly GCA_963573935.1. Classification (NCBI taxonomy): domain Eukaryota; kingdom Metazoa; phylum Chordata; class Mammalia; order Primates; family Lorisidae; genus Arctocebus; species Arctocebus calabarensis. The sequence continues at coordinate 11,400 of CAUYON010209786.1, read as the reverse complement.
CCGGGCATTGTCGCAGGCGCCCATAGTCCCAGCTACTTGAGAGGCTAAAGCAAGAGAATTGCTTAAGCCCAAGAGGTAGAGGTCGCTGTGAGCTGTGACGCCATGGCACTGTACTGAGGGCGACATAGTGAGACTCTGTCTCAAAAAAAAAAGAAAGAAAGAACATTTCTCAGGACCTACACATTCATTTTAAAGGCAGCCTTAGGTAGAAACACATCACACTGAAAATTGCCATTACCTTAGATATTCACTCTGGATGTTTAAACTGCAGTAATTTTAATCTTAATTTAGATTTCAAGATGCATTCTTTAATTAGCAAGTGGGTTTGTTAGAATCTTTTCAGATAATGCACTTAAGGACAATAAAGTACTTTAAAGCAAATGGAATTGACAGCTTATTAATTTATTTTTACAGCAAGTATTAAGAACTTTATGCAAGGTGCTGAGTGAAATTTTGTACAAGATTCAAAGATGGAAAAGATGCAGTCACTGATTTGAAGGAGTTTATGATTTAGCAGGCAGTCAGGAGACAAGGATATACATGTTTCTGGTTCAAGATAGTATTAAATAAGTGCCATGGCAGCTTCTAAGCATATGCTATGTGGTTTGAAGCAGAGAAAAACGGAAAGAGTACTGAAAAAGGTTTTGTGGAGGTTGGTCCCTAAGGACTTGGTATGGTTAGGTTAGTATGGCTGTCAAGGGAGTCTTTCCAAAAGAGAAAGCAGACTGAGGAAAGGTTGAAAAGAATATCATGGTAATCCCTTGTTACTGTTAATTAAAAGCATTTTGCACATTTGTCTGTTATTAGCATTTAGCCTATGATAATATAATATGCTTAAATGTATGTGTCCACAACTATTAATTCAACTTACATTTTTTATTGTTGTAGCTACTGGAGATAGAACCGTGAACAAAACAGATTATTGCCCTTATAGCTTGCATTCTAATGGGGAAAGTTAGACAATGTAAATACAAGTAAATTAATAAGATGTTAGGGTATAGAGTATGAAGTAAAGTAAATTAAGGTAAGGGAGATGGAAAGTACTAGAGTGTCAAATTTTAAATTGGGTAGTCAGAGCAGGCATTGCTGTAAAGATAGCATCTAAATAAGGATGTAAAAGAAGTGAAGGAGTGAGCTATAGGAATATGGATATTGAGGGGAAGAATATTCCAGACCAAGAGAAGAGCAGGCATAAAAGCCATGAAGTAGGAATATGCCATGTTGAGAATTACCCATAAAGAGACAAGAGTGAAATTAAAGAAGTCAGTTGCAAGCCTATTGTTATAACAGAAAGGAGAAATGTAGGTGACTTAGACCAGAGTGTCAGTAATCAAGATGATATGAAATTCTAGCACCCTGGGAGGCTAAAGCAGGTGGATCACTTGAGCTTAGGAGTTCGAGAGCAGCCTGAGCAAGAGTGAGACGGCAGCTCTACTTAAAATAGAAAAACTAACTGGGCATATTGACCCATGCCTGTAGTCCTAGCTGCTCAGGATGCTGAGGCAAGAGGATTGCTCAAGCCCAAGAGAAATCCATAGCTCACATAGTGTGAGCTATTATACCATGGCACTATACCCAGGGTGACAAAGTGAGACTCTGTATCAGAAAAAAAATGTTACGAAATTGTCCAATTCTTTTTATATGCTGAAAGTACAAATGTGACTGCTGAGCAATTATATGTTGGGTTTGGGATAAAATAATGAGTCAGTGTGGGTGGCTGCAAGATTTTTGACCTGAAGTGTGGGTGGCTGCAAGATTTTTGACCTGAAGAACTTGAGAGATGAATGGAGCAATCGTTAACTAAAAAAATATAGTTGGGTATGGTTTGGGGGAGAGGAAGATACTTGAAGATCGTAGCTTGATTTCTAGAAGGCAAGGAAACTGTTTCCTGTATTTCTATTTGCAATTCTGCCAGCATCATAATTAGCTTATAGTAAGTACTGAGAATTGTTGAATAAATCAAAGAATATATCAGCCTAATCTTGGATCCTTCCATAGATCAAATTAGTTTAAGGATAAGTTTTCACAATCTGAAGCATAAACATCTACCAAAAATCCTTGAAAACCATATATACCAGCGTAGATACTAGTACAAGTAAAAATTTCTCCAGTTCTACCCTCAAATAAAGGATCATCTCAAACTTCTGATGACTTTTATTAATATAACTTCCTCAAGCCATGGCTCCTACCTGATTTTTATTTATTTATGTATTTATTTTTTAAACAGAGTTTGTCTCGCTTTGTCACCGCAGCTAGAGTGCAGTGGCATCATCACAGTTCACTGCCACCCCAAACTCCTGGGCTTAAGAGATCCTAATGCCTCAAACTTCCCAGTAGTTTGGGACTACAGGCTTATACCACAATGCCCAACTTATTTTTTCTCTTATTGGTAGAGATGGACTGTCTATCTTGCTAAGGCTGGTCTGGAGCTCCTGAGCTCAAGCCATCTTCCCACCTCAACCTCCCAGAATGGTAGGGCTACAGACAGGAGCCACCATGGCTGGCCTCATTGATTTTTATAAATCCTAGTGTCCACAGTCTACGGCTTTACCCTGAAACACATCTGCCCTCTGTTCTGCTTCATAGGAACACAACTTTCAGTGCCAGAGTCTTCCCTTGTGAAATCATCTTTAGTCTATTTTTTTTCCTATGTCAAGACCACTTCCTATTAATTAATGACATCTTTTTATTATCTCTGCTAAAATTACAATTCTGGAAAAAGACAGTCCTTTAACAGTACATTACTACTTTCAAAACTGAAAGTGTCTTCTCCTTGCTTGCCTGGTAGCCATTCCCTTTTGCTCAAAACTTTCACTGCTACTTTTGACAAATACCACTAGTTATGGCAGGCAGTCCATGCTCTTTCCCCAAGGTTCCGGATGTACCTACTGCTCAGTTGGCAGGGCCCACCCTTTTGTGAAAGACTGGTGGCCCCTTTGCTTAGCTAATTGATCTATCAGCACTTGGTGATCTTTATCACCTTTGCAGGTATAACTGCTGCTGCTGAGCTTTCTGTTCTCATCTTCCTGTTTTCATCTGAAGTTGTATGTACTGTGGCTAAATCACTATTTGTTTGCACAGATTTAAGACTTTTCTCAGTATTTTCACTGTAAAAAAAAAAAAAAGGTCTCAGGCAACCCATGAGAGGATGCAATAAGCAATCTTTGCATCCCTCTGATAGGGTAACTTTGTTACCTTACTGGACTGAGCCCTTAAATTGAGTTAGTTAGAGTAGACTAAAAAGTGTGACATTGTAAGCGAACCTGAAGTGAACATGGCAGACAACTCCAGCAAGGCAGAGAATGGATATTGTTTTGCCTTTCTCTTAGATGGGAGGCAGTCAGCTATGTGTATGTGGTAAATGCCTTTCCTCTAAGGTCATGCTTTTTGTTAACTTTATGGAATTTAGACAGCCAAATGGAAAAGAGCCTACTTACAATCTATTTACACTTCAAAGTTGTTTCTCAAGACTTTGCCAATCCCCTCTTCACCCTAGGCTGGAGTAATAATATGTAGATGGTACAGCTTTCTTATGTATCTTGGAATATATATATGTTATATATATATATATATATGTTAAATGACAAACCTTAAACTAGAACCCAGACCTCCTGAGGCTGGGATCATTTCATTATACCATTGATAATATTATGACTTGAGGCACTGAATGGAGTAATGAAATCACACTGTTTGACATGCCTTATATGGGGAGGGTAATCTAAATATTATCAGTTGAGTAACAAATACTGGGAGAGCCGATATTAGTGACTGTAGATTTCCATGCTTATATTTCTTCATTCATTCTGCCATTTCAATGTTTTTCTTCTCAAAGATCTTCAGTTTAGATCTTGGAGGCATATCAACTGTGGTTCTAAATGGCTATGATGTAGTAAAGGAATGCCTTGTTCACCAAAGTGAAATTTTTGCAGACAGACCATGCCTTCCTTTATTCATGAAGATGACAAAAATGGGAGGTATGTTTATTTTGACCTATTTAGTAATTTACTAAGCTATTTTAAATCACATTTATTATTTTAAGTAATTTTAGAGTTGGGGTTCTTTTGCACAGATTATCAGGGCTTTGAAAACTGTCATACTCCTTTAGACCAATAATATAGGCTGATTCTGTTATAATCCAATTCTGATAAATATTGTAAGTAATGTTCTAAAGAATCAGTACTTAATATCTGTAGGTTTTATGAAACAAGTTAAGGATACGTACACATATATACATACATATATGAATCAAAGTGCCCTTTTGAAGCCATTTTTACTATCATTTTGCTTATAAACTTAGAGAACCTGAAGCAGCCTTTCTTAACTACCAATCACTATAATATATGAATGAAGAGTTGAGAGGTTTGTGTGAAGGACGAAAATTCTGCATGGTTTAGTGTTATCAGTGTTGGGGAATTTAATATTCAGCAAGGGAGAAAGGCTGGAAGTTAAAATAGATAAGAAGAAAGCAGCAAATAAAAAGTCCTAAAACAGAATGTTGAAATCAGATACAATTTTAATTAGTAGTGTAAGAAACTTTACAATAGGGTTGTCCCAAATTCTCTACTTAATGAGAGTTTCACACTTAATTTCAAAGAAAAATTTAACAATATCTTCATAGGCAAAAAATAAAGACATTGGTTGAAAAGAAAAAAGTAATATATTAAATCACAAAGCAAAGGAAGTAATGCAAGGAAAGCACAAACTTTGTTGTTTTTAATTATTTTTTTTTATTTCAGATTAATATGAGGGTACAAACAATTACATTACAGTGTTTGCATTTTTAGGTAAAGTTCCTGTTATAGTTGTATTCCACACCCAAGGGGGTGTGTGCCACATAACCTTACATTGCACCCATTATGTGGGAGCACACCAATCCTCCTCCTTCGTATTCTCCTCCCTCCTCTCTTCCCCCATCTTGAATTGAATCGAGTTTTTCTCTTGTGTGGGTCTATACGGGTTCATCTGCTGGCTTCATATTAGTATTGAGTACATTGGATACTTGAAAACACAAACTTTGAAGATCAAATTCTCAGGCCAAAATATAATGATATTTGAAAGCAATAATATAAATAAAAAGCAAAAATCCAACCTCTTAAATACACTTCTATTTGTTTGTTGTTTTTGTTTGTTGGTTGGTTTTATATTTTTTTTTATTGTTTGTTTTGTTTTTGCAGCCGGGGCCAGGTTTGAACTGCCACCTCTGGTATATGGGGCTGGCCCCCTACTCCTTGAGCCACAAGCACTGCCCTTAGTATACTTCTAAATAACAATTAGGCCAAAGAAAAAACAATAATTATAACAGAAGACCTTTAAAGAGATGATGAAAATGAAAATTAGGCAATCAGTAATATATGAGACGTAGTAGATATTTGTCAAAGCTGTATATTCATACTTTATTCTTGTCATAAAGTTAAATAAGCATTTAAGATTTGCAGAAAACAGTAAGAGAAAAATAAGTAGAAAATTAGTGTGTTCTTTTAAGATACATAGGTACTAAATTTGGAACTCAAAGATCATGGCCACCATTAGCCCACTACATGAATGGGGAAAATTGCCCTTTGTGCTTACCCCCATGCCCAGGTACATGGCTTGGCCAGCATAGTGTTATGATGAACAGTGCTCCTTTGCACCTTTTTAAACATTTTCTCATATGTACATATTTCTCTAGGGCTTGCTGTCATCTCAGTGCCATTATATGTATTAGCTGTTTCCTTTACTTGCAATGATCTTTCCCCAGGTATTTGCTTATCTTACCGCCACATCTCCTATAATTCTTTACTCAGATGTCATGTTTTCAGTGAGGCTTTCCCTGGCCACCCTATGTCTTTTTGCTTACTATATAATTTATTTATTATTTTGTCTATCCCACTAGTATGTAAGCTCTATGAGAGTAAGGATCTTTGCCTCTTTCAATCACTGCCACATATAACATTGTTGGAAACATAGTATATACTACATAAATGCATGTTAAATGAATATTTTTTCAGCTAATAGTCTTTTGGGTATGTGGAAAAGAGAACTATGAGAATATGGGTTGCTGCACAGCAGTAAAGACTCCCCTTAATACGATTAACTTTTTAATATGCTCCATATTCAAAATTTGTTGCCCTAAACTTGTTGGAATGCACATTTCATATGTGTCTCATATGTATAGAGAATATGATATTTTTCATCATAGGTACACCTATGTCCCAGTAATGAATGAAATTTTGAGTAAAGTACTTGTTCCATAAATACATATACTGAAGATGTTGAGTTTCTTCCTTGATAGTTAATTTAAAGGGGCAATTTTCCATAGTAGCCACATCAGAACAGCAGATATACTGTGAAGACTTTGAAATTTTAAGGCAAGCAATAGCAACATTAGAAAAGTTTGAACTTGTTTGCCCTCATTTTGACTTGTGCATCTCTACTATACTGACAACTCATTCAGGCTACCTTTGCTGTTGCTGTAGTTACCTTGTATGTTACATGCCTTTAATAGGAGGAAATTTGTATTCTAAAATTCATGCTTTTTTCAGCAGAGGATTTATAATCATAGAAGGATGATTTTCAGGTGTTTATTTAGTCCAAGATAAAACTTTGCCCACAGAACATGCAGTTGATTATCTTTTATAAATTAGGCATATAATAGAAGTTGAAGAATAAAGTCACCTGGGTCCATTCAACCCAGGTTGAAAACTGGCTCAATTTTTGTAGTGGGAGAATTATAGGTCTTTTCTGCTAGTTCCCAGATGAGGAATAGATAAACTTTATCTTTGCTGGAAATATTTATGGCTATTGAATAGCAAAGAATGAGACCCAACCATATACTTATATAGAAAGACAATTTGGGGACAAATGACTAAATATCCATTTGGAAGAAATTTTTTTATTCCATAACAGTAGGAATTATACAATATTTTTAATTTTTTTTTCAGGCTTACTCAATTCCAGATATGGCCGAGGATGGGTTGATCACAGAAGATTAGCTGTAAACAGCTTTCGCTATTTTGGATATGGCCAAAAGTCTTTTGAATCTAAAATCTTAGAAGAAACCAAATTTTTCATTGATGCTATTGAAACATATAAAGGTAGACCTTTTGACCTTAAACAGTTAATAACAAATGCTGTTTCAAACATAACCAATCTGATTATTTTTGGACAACGATTCACTTATGAAGACACTGATTTTCAGCACATGATTGAGTTATTTAGTGAAAATGTGGAACTAGCCGCTAGCGCCTCAGTCTTCCTGTATAATGCCTTTCCATGGATTGGCATCTTACCTTTTGGAAAACATCAACAGCTGTTTAGAAATGCAGCTGTCGTCTATGATTTTCTCTCTAGACTTATTGAAAAGGCTTCAGCCAACAGAAAGCCTCAGATACCTCAGCATTTTGTTGATGCATACTTAGATGAGATGGATCAAGGTAAAAATGACCCATCATCTACTTTCTCCAAAGAAAACCTGATCTTCTCAGTGGGTGAACTCATAATTGCTGGAACTGAAACTACAACCAATGTGCTACGGTGGGCAATTCTTTTCATGGCCCTTTATCCTAACATTCAAGGTGAGGATTCTTTTGATCTCAGGGTCTATTCTTACATTTAGGACTCATATGTGGTTTAGAGTCTTTGGTTATGTACAGAACATTTTCTGTAGAAACTCCTGATGTGCTAGCAAAGAAGAGAAATATTTAATAGCTATGGAGAGTTTTCAAATCTGTTACCTGATACATGCGAAAAGCCTCCGAAATAGGCATTATGCTCATTATAAATGAGGGAAAAGGCTGAGTGGAAGTGCAGAGCTGGGATCTAAACCCTGTCTTTTTTAATTTAAAAAAAAATCATTTTATGCTTTATTATTTTCCTTGCTAAGAGTGATAATACCCAAATTCTAGGTTTGTTTAATTTTTATTCTTACTACTTTTAATGTGTTTTTCACAACAGAATTACCAGAGCATTGGCTACTATTAGTACGGGATATGACATATATTTAAATAGACCTTCACTATAATAAAAAATTTAAATCTGGTATACCCATATCCTATTGATTTTTTTTATAGGTTATCCTTAGTTTTATCTGAAAGGAAAATTACTTTAGATATAATTCTAAGAACTGCATAATAACTTGAATACTTTTTCTCTGACAGGACAAGTTCAGAAAGAGATTGATTTAATTATGAGCCCCTGTGGGAAGCCTTCTTGGGATGACAAATGCAAAATGCCTTACACTGAGGCAGTGTTGCACGAAGTTTTAAGATTCTGTAATATAGTCCCATTAGGGATTTTCCATGCAACCTCTGAAGATGCAGCTGTACGTGGTTATTCCATTCCTAAAGGCACAACAGTAATCACAAATCTTTATTCTGTACATTTTGATGAAAAGTACTGGAAAGACCCAGAAGTGTTCTATCCTGAGCGATTTCTGGACAGCAGTGGATACTTTGCCAAGAAGGAAGCTTTGGTTCCTTTTTCCTTGGGTAAGAGAACTTTCACAGGGGCCTACCTTTAGAATAAAGTATGACAATGATTTGTCATGTGTAGCAGCTTAATCTGAAGCATTCTGTTAGAGATTTAAATATTCCATCTCTGAAAACACAGCATTGATTCTTACAGGAGAGAATGGTTTAATTAGAAGTAATTAACGCCTGTTTTTACTCAAACTGAGCCTTAATTGATTAAGTAGAGATAAACTGGTGTGAAGTTCTGATTTCTAAAATTTTTTTACTTGTGAATTTGTGGTCCATAATCAGAACTTGTAGAGCAAGAAGTCAATAACAGGTAACTTGAGAAACTGGGACCCAGAGAAGGGAAAGATAACAAAATGAAGCAAAACTAGAATCTAGCTTTCTTGGCTTTCAGTTATTGTATCTCATCTCCAACTAAGAAAATAATGCTTCTGCTGTGAAAAAGTACATAGATCACAAGACTCCTGAAAGATGGACTAGAAACTCTTCCTTTTTGCTAGAGAATATACAGCTGAAATGAAATGGGCTTCTCTTAGATCTACATAGCAAAATGTCACACTTTAAATTAGATTTTTCATGGCATATCTTGGCTCTGTTGTAATGTGCAGAGGATGTGAGGGAAGGGATTAAAATCTTACAAAAATCCATGATCTGACAAAAGGAGGTAAAGGAATGGGTTCTGGGAGCTGAGTGCGAATTTCTATTCTTTGGGATTTAAGAAAATCTTTTAATAAACATAACTTCCTTTAAATTTCAGATTTTCTGAATGGCACCAAAACATTAGAAATCAATGGTAAACATAATGGGTTTTTTAAAATTATTATATTTGCTTTTTCTGTTTAGGGAGAAGACACTGTCTTGGAGAACAACTGGCTCGGATGGAAATGTTCTTGATTTTTACAGCATTGCTTCAACGATTTCATTTGCATTTTCCACATGAACTAGTTCCAAATCTAAAGCCTAGGTTAGGCATGACATTGCAGCCCCAACCCTACCTCATCTGTGCTGAAAGACGCTAAAAGTACATGAACATTTGGGGAATACAAATATGTATTTACCTCACTCCTGAGCCTTGTTTAATCAATGTGTGTGTTTGGATGAAAGTTATAGCATCAGAAAGCCAGATGAACACAGATATGTCTTTAAAAACAATATTAGTACAATAATAAGCACTAGTTATGATTGTTTTTCAAGCTTGCATAGCTCCTAAGGCAGAATTCCCTGCTGAGGAACACAAAGGTACAAATGACATATGTTGCTTAAGATGCCAAGAAGGGCCATGAATGCTGTCAGCAGTGCCTCTTGTTTAGTACCAGGTATCTCTCATCCTTATTAACTTTGTCTGGCTTCTGCTCTAGGGAGCTTTGATTATAGATGCCAGTTCCCTTCTGATTAGGTATTGTTATTAATAGTGGTAATAGTGTGGTACTAGTCTAGTTTAATAGAGGACTAAACAAGAAATTAAAACCCAAATTAGTGGACTACAGAGGTATGTTAGATATGGTAACAAATGATAAGAGAAATATATATTTAATTTAGAGCCTGCTAGTGCTCTCAAATCTTGCCCTCTGCTGTATCTTCATGAGAACAGTATCATTCTTATAAATGAGGGTCAATGTGACCTCTGAGCATCCATGCTTATAGCAGCAGTTTGGTAGTTAGGAAATTACAATAATGTATTTATAATAAAAATAGCAGATGGCTATTGATTCTTCATAGGCACAGACATTTTCCCTGACATCACTTCTAAAACCAGTCCCACTTCCCTCTACCCCCAAACTGGACTATATTATTGTTGTATTGTTCTTATGAGCATATAATTGTATATATGTTGAATTCATATTAGTATGGAGTACATTAGATATTTATTTTTCCATTCTTGTAATACTTTACTGAGAAGAATGTATTTCAGCTCCATCCAGGTAAATGTAAAAGATGTGAAGTCTCCATTTTTTTCCATTGCTTTCCTTCAGCCTCTTGATGTTTTTATATTTAATGTGTCTACTGTCCATCTTTTTTAATGGCTGAATAATATTCCATAATATACATATACCACAGTGTGTCAATCCATTCATGGGTTGATGGGCACTTGGGCTGCTTCCATGATTTGGCAATTATGAATTGAACCACCTTTGCATTTCCAGTGCAAATGTCTTTGTGGTAAAATAATTTTTGTTCTGGGTAGATACCTAGTAATGGGATTGCAGGGTCAAATGGAAGGTCTACTTTCAGATCTTTGAGGATTCTCCATACATCTCTCCAAAAAGGCCGTATTGGTTTGCAATCCCACCACCAGTGTAGAAATGTTTTCTTCTCTCCACATCCACACCAGTATCTGCAGATTTGGGAATTTGTGGTGTGGCTAATTTTGGTGAAGTTAGGTGATATCTTATAGTGATATTGATTTGCATTTCTCTGATGATAAGTGACGATGAACATTTCTTTATGTGTTTGTTTGCCATTTGTCTGTCTTCCTCAGAGAAGTTTCTATTCAAATCTCTTGCCCACTTAGAGAGAGGGCTGTTTGCACTTTTCTTATTGTTTAATATAAGTTCTCTGTAGATTCTAGTTATCAGGCCTTTGTCAGATTCATCTTCTGGCAAAAATCTTCTCCCATTCCGAAGGCTGTCTGTTTGCTTTGTTTGTGGTACCCTTAGCTGTGCAAAAGATTTTTAGCTTTATCAAATCCCAGAAATATATTTTTGTTGTGTCTGCAATTGCTAGGGGTATCTTCATCATAAAGTTTTTTCGCAGGCCAGTATCTTCAAGTGTTTTCCCCACACTCTTTTTTAGAATTTTTATTTATCTGGCCCAGAGTTTAGGAGAGATGCTTATGCACTGGGTACCATGCAGCCAGTTGAACACTGAAGGCTGCAGCTTTGTGGACAGTGTAGGCCCAAAACTCAGACAAAGTTGCTCAGGTACCAGACATCACTTGCCCATCAAG
>CAUYON010209785.1:0-49475 GCA_963573935.1 Arctocebus calabarensis | reverse complement strand
CCCGGTGCCCGCGCCCCCCGCGCTCCCCGGCGGCCGTGCCTGGCTGTCTTTGTTCTGGACTCGGCCCCCCCGCCGGCCGGGGCGGGGGGGGGGGGGCCCGGGGGGGGGGGGGGGGGGGGCCCCCGGGTTTCCTCTGTGCGCCAGGACAGCCTCGTTAAGCCAGAGGGGCAGGGACAATTGCTGTCCTATATGAAGGTAGAAGAACCTCGAGGCAGCCCAGCGTAGGTGGCACCCATGAGGCCGATGACTCTTCCTGTGCCTGAGCAGAAGCCTGCAACGTTGGGGCAGGGCATGGCCCTCTGCCTAGGACTGGGCAAGCTGGCACATTACCAGGGAGCAGCTGTGGAAGGGATGGGGCAGCTACCCAGGATGGGAGCCTGGATCACACAGCCCCTCACTACCTATGGTGTCTCTTCCAGGGACCTGCCGGGCCCAAAGGTGACCTGGGTGCCAAAGGTGAGCAAGGCTTCCCGGGACCCAAGGTAAGGGGTGCTCCGTGAGGCCCTGTAGGGTTGCTACCACGAGGCTGGTCTTTGTCAGGACCGGGTTGTGACCCTGCTGGGCTTCCTGCCATTGCAGGGAGAGAAGGGTGAGCCTGGCAGCATCTTCAGCCCTGATGGCAGAGCCATGGGCCCTGCCCAGAAAGGAGCCAAGGTGAGGGCAGCTGCGGGGTTGGGTTGCACACAGCTCTCCTGAGCAGCACAAGCCCTTTCCTTGTCCACCTCTCACAAGCACGGTGGGTGTGTTCCTGCCACTCAGACTGGATGTGGCCCACCTTGCAGGGAGCTTGGGAAAGCTGGTGGCAGAGGCTCTGCCCATCTTCTGCCCCACCATCTCCCAAGGGGGGGCTCAGGAGCATTAGGCTACTCCCAGGTCTGTACCCCTGTCCCTGGTGGGCTTCTGGCCCCTTCCGGGGGGCGCCTACCCCAGGGTGCCAGCAGGAGCCTGAGCGTGGCAGGGGTCCGAGGCATTTCCTGGGTCTCCCAGCTGTGGCCGCCCAGGCGGGCCTGGGAAGGGTATGGAAAGGAGCTGCTTCGTCTGCTGAGTGTGTGGGCCAGGCTCCCGCAGGCCTGCACTAGGGCCCAGAACCTCCAGCTCTGGAAATGGACCTCGAACCTTGGATGCCCAGGCCTAGAGCACAGGCCGCTGACCTCACAGCTGCCTATGGTCAAGGTGACCCCAGTCAGGGCACTGCACAGGCAGGGCAGAGCTGACACAGGCACAAATACCAATCTGGAATCTTCTCCCTGTTGGCATTTCCTGTCCTCCCCTGCGTCTTGCTTATGGCCCTGGGTACCACCCAGTGTCCCTAGAAGGTAGGGGATCCTCAGGGAGGCTGCCTGGTGGGGACAGAGCCAGCTGCCTAATGGAACCTTCTGCCTTTCTATTCAGGGAGAGCCAGGCTTCCGAGGACCCCCGGTGAGTAGGACCCAGCTCTGTCTACATGGTGCACAGGCGAGCTGTGCACTAGGACACTTGTCACTAGAGTGGCTGCTGAGTGTGTGCTGTGCGGCCCTGGGCTTACCTCCTAGTCACAACTTCAAAGTGCACGGGCAGGGTGAGGCGGAGGCCACATAGCAGTTGTCCTCAGTGCCAGGGCAGGGCTGCTCTGTCTCTGCCCTCCTGAAAGCTGGATCCTTCTCTCTGCAGGGTCCCTATGGACGACCAGGGCACAAGGGAGAGATTGGCTTTCCTGGACGGCCGGTGAAGACCTGGGGGCTCTTGGGGGGCCCTCTGTGCCCTGCGTGGGCAGCAGCTCAGGCCCACGGGGCAGTGGTCATGGAGGGGAGTAGATGGCCACTCCCACTGTCCTTCTCCAGAATGGGCCCTACCTGAGCACAGCTCTCACCCCCAACATGGCCAGGGTGTGCGGGCATGTCCCAGCCTTGCTTGTGGGGAGCTTGGGTCCAGGAGAAGGCCCAGGTGCTACTGGGGTCAGTCACTCCCTCCTTAGAGGGTTCCCAGGTAGCAAGACGGGGTGAGGAGGGCCAGAACAAGAGAGCCAGGAGCCATGAGGGCAGGAGTGCGGGAGGCTGAGCCCTCAGGCTGGGGGCCCTTTGGTGGCCAGTGCCCAGCAGTCCCCACCTACTGTGCTCTGCCTAGGGTCGGCCGGGGATGAACGGGTTGAAAGGAGAGAAAGGGGAGCCAGGAGAGCCCAGCGTGGCGTTTGGCATGAGGGTGAGTTCCTGCAAAGGGATGGACGGGATGGCTGGACACTAGGACTAGAACAGTGTGGCCAGGGCCTGGGGTCCTGCATCTTGTCTGTCAGAGGCTGCTTCAGTGGCCCTCACGTGCTCGTCCTCTGACATGTACACATATACGTACACACATATATGTGAGCACACTTGTATCCACATACACATGTACATGTGTACACATGCACACAAACCCACGTGTGCACCCGTATATATATACTCTTACCCACATACACAAGCACACATATGCATACTCACATACAGATGCGTAACATGTGCATACACACCTGATACAACTGTACACAGCCACATCATACGTGTGCAGGTGTGCACATGTGCACGCACATGCATACATGTTGTAACATGCATATGTATCTGACACAACAATTTACACGGCCACATCACATGTGTGCAGGCATGCTCACACATGTGCACTCACACTCTGGCACATGTGCACACACACAAATGGGCATGCTCATGCATTCACACTCAGGCACACAAGCATATGCACACGTCTGGCCTGAGCCCATGGGGGCTCGGGTGGTTTTCTTAGAAGACCACCCTGGCCAGCAAGGGCTCTGCGTGTGCCCCTGCCTGCCCATGGTGCTCTGCCCAGCAAGGTGCCATAACTTACAGTGACTCTTTTGGGCCATGCCTTTTATTTCAACAGCATCAGTGGACTGGGCATCTAATCAGAGAGATGCTGCAAGGCTCAGGAGGCTGCAGAGGGGCTGCTCCATCCCCACCCCACTCACCCTCTGGCCCCTGCATCTCCGGATCCTGCCACCAGCCCTGCTCGCCCTGCCAGGGGGGCTTGGATGCAGGGACTGTAAATGGCACCTCTGGTGGTCTGCACTTCTGGTCTGCCCACTGATGTTAGCTCTTGGGGCCTCACTCCCACCTTGGACTGATGCTGGCTGCCATTGTATGAAAAAACCACAGCATCCACCAGGTTCTGTAATTGTGCTGTGGGAACAGACCACACTTGTCAAGAAAAGAAAGATGAGCCCTCGAGTTTTGTTTTCAAGGAGGATCTCTCTTGCCTTGGATGGCAGCAAACGCAGCCACTCGGTAGCCTTGGACAACAGGTCTTCCTGTTTGTCCTTCCTATTGGCCCAAGGTCCTGCCGCTGCTGTCTGCTGCAGCGAGACAGTGAAAGGAGCCCAGGCCCCCCAAACAGGCTCCCCTGTGAGGGAGAAAGTGTGCATTCATGGCCAAGCCTGACCTACCTGCTCCAGCAATCCCCACGAGTACGCGTGTGGCCTTCAGAACACACTGCTGATGGGGCTAGAGTCAGATCATTTACGGTCTTTGCTCCAATGCAAATTTGCACACATGCACCCACACAAGTTACAGTCCTCAGAGTGGCTACTGGGGTGCCCTTTTTTACTTGAGAATCCTCCCTGAACTGCACCCGTGTCTGTAGGGCATGGCCCCAGCAGCAGATGTGCCCCAAAGCCTCTGCCTGTCCCCAGAGGGACAATCTGAGCATAGCTCTGAGCTGGACAGGGGTGGGCCAGTTTCTGCTCTCAAGGAGCCCACGGCTTCTTGCCCTTCTCCTCCTGGATGTGTGGTCCAGGGCAGAGAGCCCAGGGCACCTTGCACCTCTCCAGTTGTGCTTGCTGTCGCCAGACAGCTACCTGGGAGGTCACCACAGAACAGAAATGCTCCCTGCCCGCACCTGCCACTGGGCCATCGTGAATGGGCTGGCTGTGAATCTGGCTGATCACAGCTTGCTTTCCCCACACAGGGAATGCCCGGCCCCCCTGGGCCTCCGGGGCCCCCAGGCTCTCCTGGGACTCCTGTCTACGACAACAATGTAAGTCTCCTTGCACTCTCTCTGGCCCCTGCAGCACCTAACATAGAGCCATGAGCAGCTGCGCCGTCCTCCTCCCACCTAGGGCCTCTGTCCAGGGTGCTCCTGGGATGGGCTGCCTGGTGGGTGGAACCCTGAGGAGGGCGAAGGCCTGGGTGCTGAGTGTGATGGGGCACTTCACCACTTCACCAAGCTGGGGGGTGAAGGTACCACAGAGGGTTCCCATCCCAGACTTGTTCCTCTCCCACTCCGTAGGGGTAGAGGTAGGGGCTGCCATTGTGCCCTTGCAGAGGCACCAGGGACTTCTAGAAGGCTCGGGGGCCACTGGGTGGATGGTAGCCTTGGTCTCCAGAACATTGTCCCTCAGTGGCCACCTCCGGGACTCTCTCTGCAGGCGTTTGTCGAGTCTGGCCGGCCTGGGCCTCCAGGATCACCAGGTGAGCACCCTGAGCTTGTGGTTAGAGAGAAGCAGTTCTAGGACCTCCTACTCCTTTCTGACCCTACACCAGCAAGAATCCCCCAGCCCCTGTACTGGCCACACCTGGCATGACCTCCCAGGCAGCCTGGCCATGGTCAGCAGCCCACCCTGGGCTGACCACCTGTCTGCACAAGGCAGGGCAGAGGTGGCCCAGCATCAGTGACCCAGGATCCCAGTACCACCTGTGGGGCCTCTGCTCCTCAAGAACCCCTGTCCTGTGTCCCCAAAGTCCATCCAATAACCCTTCAGGTCTAGGCCCAGCTCTGGGCACAGTGGGTGTGCGTGGGTGGGAGGGCATCACCCTGGAGGCCTTTTGGTGTGTTCTTTGACTGTCTTTGGGGTCTTTGCTTTTCCAGGGTATCAGGGAGCTCCTGGACCAAAGGGTGACAAAGGGGAAGTGGGCCCACCTGGACCTCCAGGTAAGTGCTCTGGGTGCCCCAGGCTGGGGCCAGTGTGCACCAGCCCCAGTGGGCAGGGCCCTCACAGGAGCCAGGCCTGGAGGGCCATAGAGATGCATGCCTGACACCCTCATGGCAGGGCTGGGCCACAGGGCAGCTCCCAGAGGAGTCACCACCCTCAGCCTGCCAGACTCCCCATAAGCAGTGGCTGATGGTCGACACCAGAGGACCCACACCCAGCCCCGCGTGGGAGCCATGCCTGGCAGGTGGTCCTTGGGTGGAGGGCACCCCAGCACCTCCTCTGCTCCTGGTGTGCCGTAGGACACTCTGCTGAGGCAGGTGGGCTGGCATTGATGCACCACACCTACCCGGCCAGGCTGAAACCGACAGGCTGCTTGTGAGCTGCACCCCAGGCTCACACTGGCCCCAGCTGGGGCTGTTCCCACCCAGGAATGGACTGGGTGAGTGGAAGCGAGGTGCATGGACTGGGAGAGCAGAGGCAAGTTGCAGGCTGGGTCCTCCCTGACCTCAGAGATGAGTATATGGCATAACATGCCCCCGGGAGCCATTGTGAGGGCCCCAGGGCCCCAGCAGTATGGGGGCAGTATGGACAAGAATTCTCCAAAATGAGGGACATTCCAAGAGCTTCCCACATTCCAAGGATCAGCAATGAGAGCAACAGGAAAATGATTTCTGAACAAAGATGAGGCAGACCTGATGTGGGGGGAGTGTGTGAGTGCATGTGTGCTGATTGGGGTGTGTGGTGTGTGTACATGTGTATGGGGTGTGTGGTGTGTGTGCGTGTATGCTGACATGGGGTGTGTGGTGTGTGTGCATGTGTGCTGACATGGGGTGTGTGGTGTGTGCTGATGTGTGTATATAGGGGTGTGTGGTATGTTCATGTGTGTATATAGAAATGTGTGGTGTGTGTGCTGATGTGTGTACAGGGGTGTTGTGTGTGTGTATAGCAGGTGTGTGTTGTATGTGTATGTGTACTGATGTGTGTGTATAGGGTGTGTGCGTGTGTGCTGACATGTGTACAGGGGGTATGTGGTGTGTGTGCATGTGTGCTGATGTGTGTACAGGGGGTGTTTGATGTATGTACAGGGTGTGTGTGTGCATGTGTCCTGATGTATGCTAGTGTGTGTACATGTGTGTATGGGCATGTGTGGTGTGTGTGTGATGTGTGTACAGGGAGTGTGTGCCTGTGTATGCAGGCATGTGTGTGTGTATAGAGTGTGTGGTGTATGTATAGTGTTTGGGGGGGGGTGTGTATTCAGCCCAGTGTACCCTAAGGTGAGAAACATGGCCCGAAATAGAAGAAATGTGATAAGGGAGCAAGTCTGCCAGAAAAATCCAGTAATTATGAATTACAAATTTCTATGCCACGAATAACAGCCTTTCACAAAAGTGAAAACTGACAGAGCTTAACGGACCCATGCAAATCCCATGCAAGTTGTGATGGAAAGTTTTAACCCACAAGCTTGACCCCTGACATCTCTGGGCCATGAACTCAGCAGAGGGCCTAGACTGCCCAGTGGGCCAGGGTGTACCGAGCACATCAGCAGGTGCCTGATCGCAATCTCATACAGCGTGGTGGACCCCAACGCAGAGCAGCGGACTTTAGGCCACATGTCAGCAAGGAGACAAGGACACGAGGAACTCCCTAGCAGTGAGGATCAGCTGGAGTCCCACGCTGCCGAGGTGGCCTTGTAGGGTGGAAGCTGCAGACTGTCAGGCGATGGGGCCCTGCCACCTCTCACCTCTGCAGAAAGGCCTTGGTGGAGCAGGCTGGGGATTGAGCAAAGCTCCAAGGCCCCCAACGACTGCAGCTATGGTCACTCCATCCCCAGTGGGGGCACCTGAGATGGTTTCGCCCTGGGTGTAGGGAGCCACCTGCCCAGGGCGTGGCCTCTGGGTGGGCATGGCCTCTGGCTCCCACTAGGCACTTGGGGTGCAAGTTTCAGGGTCAGCCCAAGGTTGCTTTCCCACCCAGAAGGAGGGGGGCTTGTTAACTTCACAAAATTATAGCCTTAAGTAACAGGTATTTCTAAGTATCTGGCTCAAGCAATTAGAAAACAAATAGCAAATGTAGTTTAATGAAAACAGATGGACATATTAAAATGGCAAATGAAAAAAAAGTATATGATATTTATATCTGTATAAAATAGGAAGCACCTGGAAGCCCCTAAATCAAGTTAGGTCTTGGGAAGGCTGAGAATATTCAGATGCCTGTGTCAAGACTGATAACACAAAAGCAGGAGAAGCGACATTTCTGCTGAGGGGCATTCAGAGGGTCCCTGGGCTCCAAGCGGGTGGAGGAAGGAAATGTCTCACTTGGCCTGGGCGCAACTGGTCTCCCTCCTCCGCAGGGCAGTTCCCATTTGACCTTCTTCACCTAGAGGCTGAAATGAAGGTGGGTGATCCCTGGGTTGTCCTCACTGTCCCCCACAGGGGTGCTGGCTCCCCGGGAAGCCCCTCAGGATATTTTCTGGGGCTCGGCTGAGGCGGCAGGTGGGAGCTGAGCCCTCTCCTGCAAGGCCTGGGCAGGTCTCGACTCCAGAAGCTTCCAGCTGCCTTGCCCCAGTATGAGAGGGATGTACCCCCTTCTCCTGGGCTGTGTCACACATGCGTTTCCTCCTGCAGGGGGAGAAGGGAGACAGAGGGGACGCCGGACAGAAAGGCGAGAGGGGCGAGCCCGGGGGTGGTGGCTTCTTCGGGTCCAGCGTGCCAGGCCCTCCTGGCCCCCCAGGTCCACCGGGCTACCCAGGGATCCCGGTAAGCCAAGGCCCAGGCAAGAGCAGGTGCCAATGTTCTGGCCTCTGGCAGACAGAGTTCGTGGCCCAGCTCCAGGTCCTTGGAGCCCAGAGCAGGTCTAAGTGGCCACTAATGCCCCCAGGCCAAATCAGCGTCCTGTGAGCCCAGCTCCCCAGCAGCCCCTGCATTTCCTTGCCCCCTTGTGGGGCACTCGCAGGTTGGAGCACAGGCACACTGCAAGACCCCTCATGGCCCTTGGGCACTTCTTGAGGAGGTGCCTACAGTTCCGGGGAGCCATGTGGGCCCAGGGGACCATGGGCAGGACAAGGTCAAACCTCCTCAGGGCTTGGGACCCCATCTGCCCAAGAAGATTCCAGGGAACCAGGCCCAGCTTCTGCCCAGGGGCCTTCCAGTCCCTGTCCTAGGTGGCGTGGGAGGGGCCTGGGTTTCCCAGGACAATGGGGGCTCTTGGCAAGCACAGCCCTAGCCCTTCACACGCTGCATGTGGCAACATGTCTCTGGTTGTCCTTCTAGGGCTCCAAAGGAGAGAGTATCCAGGGCCCACCTGGCCTACCTGGACCTCAGGGACCCCCTGGCATTGGCTACGAGGGACGCCAGGGCCCACCAGGCCCACCAGGCCCACCAGGGCCCCCTTCATTTCCTGGTCCCTACAGGCAGAGTGAGTTGGGCAGGGTGTGGGTTGAGGCAGAGCCCACTGGCTCCTGCCCCGTGGCCACCAGCAGCTGCTTGTTCCCACCTGGGTTTCCCTTTTGCAGCAATCAGCGTTCCTGGTCCCCCCGGTCCCCCTGGACCCCCTGGACCCCCTGGAATCACTGGTGCCTCCTCAGGGGTAAGCAGCTGGGTGGCTATCATCTCCCCATGCCCCTCACCCAATCACAGACCTCACCAGTCACACCCTTACCCCCAGTCCCCGAGTCCTCAGTGGATCCACAGACACAGGTGCTGTGATGGCTGTGCCCAGCAGACACACAGGAAACCAAGTGGAAGTGGGATGGGGTCTGGGGGGGGCCAGGGAGGAGGACAGATTGTCAGGAAGCCCCTGGGGGCTGGTCCCTGTGCATGGAGGCAGGGGCAGTGTGGGCCGAGGACTCCACGCTGCCGATGAGGGTGACCACACAACACCCTGAAGTGCCCGAGCCAGCCCCCACAGCCCTGCCCAGTCCGGATCCACGGGTCTGGCAGCTTCAGCCAGGCCAGTGGGTGGCGCCTTCCCCTCCATCTGCTGGTCAGCAGCAGGACCCCCAGTGCACTGGGTTTGGGTTTCAGCAGGTGCGAGTCTGGGCCACTCACCAGGCCTTGCTGGACCAGGTGCATGAGGTGCCTGAAGGCTGGCTCATCTTTGTGGCCGAGCGGGAGGAACTCTATGTCCGTGTCCGAAATGGCTTCCGGAAGGTTCAAGTGAGTTCTGGTTGCAGAATTGCAGGTGGAGGTCAGGCCTTCAGGGTGCAGGGACACGGCAGGCAGCCAGTGGCCTCTCATGTTTTGTGCTCATTTAAACTTCTATAAGCTGCACTGGTTTTACAGAAAGGGGAAGTAGGTGAACACACAAATGTGCTGGTACCAGCATCTCATGTCACAAAGGCTTACACAGTGGACATGCATGTGAATAAGACCAGGAGGAGCATGGGTGGCATCACATAGGATAAGGGGGGGCTGCTTGGCTTTCCACACTGCACAGTAAACACCTTGAGATAAGCATGGCTGTGGCTGCAAGAGCTGGTCCAGGTGGGTGCAGCCAGGGCTCCTGGGCCCCTGTCCTTTGTAGGGCACAGGTGGGGTGGATGAATGTAGCCCAGGGAGCCTCCTGTCTGACCCTGAGGAGTCTGTGCTGGTCTGTGTGTTGATGTGGACCATGAACTATGGGCAGCGCCCTCTCCCTGCCCCTCCCCATCATGATCCCACCCTGACCTGGCCCAGGCCCTTTATCTGGCCAGGCAGAGGCTGTGGGTCTGGGTCTCAGCAGTGAGACTGACCCGGTGCCTGCTATGTGCCAGATGTCCTTGTGGGCTCTGGAGGTGCAGCCTGGGCCGCGGTAGCATCTGCTTTGTGACAAATGAGATTTGGGGAGGGCAGGGCAGCTGGGAGTGGGTGCCTGGGTTGCTAGAGTAACACCTGCCACTTTCTTCCAGCTGGAGGCCTGGACACCACTCCCAAGAGGGACGGTACGGAGCATTTGTCTTTTTAGACTTGGCAGGTCAGGGTGTGAGGGGTGTACCGGCAGGGGTATGCTTAGTCTCAGGTTTCCCAGGGAACTTGGGTGCCTGGAGCCTGGTGTGACTTGGGGCTGCCATGCTGTGGGAAGTGCCCCGTTGTGTCTTCAACACAAGACACTCTTCAGGGCCAAGACCCACATTCAATGCATGTCTGTCCCCCTTACCCACAGTCAGGCACAGGAGTGGAAGGCTCTGGGGCATTGGGGGGGGTGCATCTTCTGTGAGCAAGGGCTGTGCAGTCCTCTGCAGTCTGTCCTGGGGTAGAAGCTGCCACCTGAGCTAAGTGGCATGTGTCAGGAGCCCTGGGCCTGGGCAGTGGCAAGAAATGCCTCCGTGCATGGGGGAGCCTAGGACCGCCTGGGCAGAGGTGATCTACCCATCCTGGTGGGGTGCCACCTCCTGTTCCCCCCACCCACCCCGGGGAGCACAGCCCCATGCATGGAGAGCACAGAGGGGTGCAGGAGAGTGTCCTCAGAGGGAGCACCTGGACCCTAGTGACTGAGCCCTCATGAGCTTCCTGACCTACAGGACAATGAGGTGGCCGCCCTGCAGCCCCCACTGGTACAGCTGCACGACAGTAACCCATACCCCCGGCGGGAGCACCCTGACTCCACAGCACGGCCCTGGCGGGCGGACGACATCCTGGCCAGCCCCCCGCGCCTGCCTGCCCCCCAGCCCTACCCTGGGGCTCCGCACCACGGTTCCTATGTGAACCTCCGCCCAGTGCGCCCCACAGGCCCACCTGCCCATACCCACCAGGACTTCCAGCCGGCGGTGAGTGCCCACTGGGCCTTAGAGGAGGACATGGATTTTCCAGAGGTCCAGGGAGGTGCCTAGGGCAGGCCAGGCCTACGATTTGCCCAGTGGAAGGCCCATGGCTGTGCACAGAAGCTAGGGCCCTGAGAGGCCGGTGCCCATACATGCCTGGAGACCCAGCAGCCACTGCTCTCGATCCAGCATGCCAAGGACTAGAACCTAGGCTGCTGCGTGGGCCGGTGGCACCCGACATCATCTGTGCTGCCCTGGGCCGAGGGTTCTGCGCTGGGGGCTGGGCAGAGCCACATGTAATTGTCAGGGGGTGCAGGAGGCCACCGGGAAAGTGGCTGAGGTTGAGAGTGGTGTCCAGCACAGCCCCTGACCAGCCCAGCCCCTCCACAGCTCCATCTGGTCGCACTCAACAGCCCGCTGTCGGGCGCTATGCGTGGCATCCGCGGGGCCGACTTCCAGTGCTTCCAGCAGGCGCGGGCTGCGGGGCTAGCGGGCACCTTCCGGGCCTTCCTGTCCTCACGGCTGCAGGACCTCTACAGCATCGTGCGCCGCGCTGACCGCGGGATTGTGCCCATTGTCAATCTCAAGGTGGGTTGGCCGGATCTGTGGCTATGGCAGATCCTCACATCCACCCAAGCCTGACTCAGGTGTGGGGTCACCACACGGGCTTACCTCGAGGGTCTGTGGAGACCACCGTGAGCCCACGTCCCTCTGCAGCCTGTGGGCTACCCCACCCTTGGCAGCACCCCCCATGGTCCTGATGTCCATCCCTCCTGGATGCTCCCAAGGAGGCAGGGCCGGGAACACATAATCTTGCATGAGCCTACGGCAGGAAACGTTCTTGGGCTGTATTCCAGGGCTCCTTTTCGTGACCTGGGCTGTGTTCTTAATGCCCTGAGTGCACCTGTGTCCCTGGCACCAGCAGCAGAGGACCCGCTAGCATAGAGGGCCAGCCCTCCCCCAGCAGACAGGCCGGGTCCCTCCACCTTAGGATCCCCTGAGCTGCGGGGGGCTGCCTGGCTGTGACTATGCACTTGCCTTGTCCTTGGGCAGGATGTGAGCAGGGACTGAGGAGCCCCCACACTGTCTTTCCCCTGCAGGACGAGGTACTATTCCCTAGCTGGGAGGCCCTGTTCTCGGGATCTGAGGCCCCACTGAAGTCCGGGGCCCGCCTCTTCTCCTTTGATGGCAAAGACGTCCTGAGACACCCAGCCTGGTAGGTCTCCGGGCTGGATGGCACAGCAGCTTCTGAAAGCCTCAAGCAAAGGGATACTGTGTGCCCTTTGGTGTTCTGATTATGGAAGAATAGTGAGGTTCTCTAGACACCCAAGTGCTCCTCTTGTGCACAGCCAACAAGGCTGCAGGCACCTGTGATGGCTTCACCAGCTTGATGTCCGCACGTAAACATCACAGTGAATTAACACTGAGAATAAACACAAAGGGCCATTCTGAGTGCAGGCAAACACTTAGAATATTGACAGAAATTACCAGAATGCCCTCAAAAACACTTGATGTCAGATGTCCCTCTGTCTGCCAGGCGAGGGTTCCTATTCCCCAGGGCTCATGCTTTTAGAGTGCCTTCAGTTCACACAGGTGTGCCCCACAGGAGCTAGGTCTTTGGCCAGCCTCTTACCAAGATACACCTGCTAAGGGCCATCCTTAGTCCCTGACAGGGGCAGGGCTGGGCCATCCAAAGGGCTGGCCAGCGGCCGGGACCTCTGGCAGGCAGTTTGTTCCTGGCAAGGTGGAACAAGGACACCTTTAACAGGTCCACCCGGCCCTGGCCCAGCCCCAGCACCTCTGCCTTCTATAGCACAGGCAGTGAGGAGGAGCCCCTCAGACAGGCCCCCAGAAGGGAAGTAGTGTGGCCTCCTGACTGTGGGACCTCTTTGGCCCTGGGTACCTTCCCTTCTTGGCCCAGGGTGACTTTTGCCCTGGTGGGGGCAGATGTGCACATGACTGACAGCCCACTGCATGTCACAGGCCTCAGAAGAGCGTGTGGCACGGTTCGGACCCCAGTGGGCGCCGGCTGACTGAGAGTTACTGTGAGACGTGGCGGACGGAGGCCCCTGAGGCCACGGGCCAGGCCTCCTCGCTGTTGGCGGGCAGGCTGCTGGGCCAGAAGGCTGTGAGCTGCCATAGCACCTACATCGTACTCTGCATTGAGAACAGCTTTGGGACTGCCTCCCAGTAGGCCTCCGTCCAGATGTGCACGGCTGGGAGGATGGGTGGCAGGGGCTAGAGCAAGCCCTCGCCGTGGACAGGAAGCATCTGGCCAGCACCCTGGGGACCTGGCTGGGGTACGTCCCCGTGTAGAACACATTTCATGTAATCCTCAAGAAATAAAAGGAAGCCAAAGATTGTATTTTTTAAAAAGTTTAAAACAGAAGCTTGATGCCGAGATGCCCCTTTTCCTGGGGGACCTGGGAGCCCACAGGCCTGGCCTGGTCACCTGGGAGTGCTGTTTTCAGTGCCAAGTGGAGCCTCTCAGCCCACATCAGACCACAGCTCCATCTCAGCCAGAGGCCAGCTCCAGAATTCCTGCTCTGGGAGCTATGCCCCTGACATTGGGCCGCTCTGGGCTCTCACTCACCCGTCAGGCGCTGACTCAGTTTTCTGCCTGGCACCTTCCTGTGCACAATACCCAGACCTCTGCAGACCAGCTCTGCAAGACACTGGGGCCAGGCCATGCTCCGCAGGAGGTCTCCATTCCCCGGAGCAGCTGCACCAGCAGCAGAGAACAGGCTTACGTCACCAGGGTGGGGCACCTGCCTCTCCTCAGCCCGGGTCTGAGTGGATTTCCAGTTGTGGCCTGTCCCCAGCACCATATTACAGCTGGGAACACAGACTCTGTCTGCTGCCCGCCCTGGCATGTGGGGCCTCTCTGCCCCTTCATGGTTTCCCAAGTGACCCGTGACACAGCAGAGAGCCCAACTCTGGCCACGTCTGGCTGGGGGTCAGTGTGTGGCAGCTTCCTGTCTGGGGACCTGTGCCGTGCCTTGCCCCTCTTTCAGGGTAAGGTGCTCAGTACTGACTCCTACCCAGCTAAGCCCAAAGCAATCCCAACATGCCAGGTTCCTGAGTTCACCTGTGCAGAGTCACAGGGCTCTGAAAACCCAGGGAGCAAAGGGTTAGCAGTCCAGGGGCCCCAGCCAGGGGTGGATCGTAACTGGCACTGCCCAGCCAAGAGCCAGGACAGCACAAGGCCACGCTGAGGAGGCTAAGGCTGGCACACAAGGCAGTGATTAAGGGGCCAGCAGCATCTGTCCAAACCAACACATTGACAGGCTGGCCACGGACACGGGGCACTGAGGGCAGGCTGAGTGGCCACAGTGGTACAACCTCAGTCCTCAGCCCGGTGTGCACAACAGCGCTATTCTGTGGAGGAGCATGAGTCCTCAGGGCAGCACCCCGCTGACCACAGCATGGCCAGCATGCACCTGCCTCAGGAATGCAGCGACCCTTCGGGGCTGGTTCTATGGCATGTGACATGTGAGGCACCAAACAGATACCGGATAACAATGACATTTACACTGACATGTGGTTTCCTAGTGGCTGTCAGTCTCAAAAAGGCAAAATTATCCACAGCAAGTCCTGGAGAACTTTTGTCCCTGGACTGCCCAGCTGGTAGACCCGGATGAGGGAGCCAGGTGTGCATGTGTGCACCACAGCTGTGTATGGACATTCTCATTCTCCAGGGGTCTCCCCACAGCCAGCAGTCTTCATAGACTCTTAACCTCAAGACCCTCATACGGGGTGCTCTCTGCCCCAAGGCTGAAAGTGCCCCACAGGCAGGACCTGGCTTGCCCCTTGGGAGTGGCAGGAACATAGCCATCAGAGCTAGTACAGGGGGGAGCATGCAGACCCTGGGGCAGGACCAGTGCTGACAAGAGGGACAAGCCTGGGTGAGGGTGCCAGGACTGTGCTGTGGGATTGGCCACAGGGCTTGCAGTGTGTGGTGGTCAGCATGGGCAAGGTGGTGGCTATGCTCGTTCCTGCACCCTTGGGCCCCAGCTCTACTGATTGTGCCCTGGTGGGACTGCACCTCAGGACCACTGCCCGTGTGGACTTACGTTGTCTTTCCCCTGGACTCCAAACCTAGGGTGCCCTAGAAGCCTTCTCACCAAGCCGACCTAGGGGATTCCTGGGCATAGGCAGCTCCAGCTGTCCCTGCGCGGCTGCTGTCCATTGGGACACACTAAGTGCAGACACTGACCAGAGGCCCCCGACGGACAGGGTAGGGAGAGAGGCTGTTTGGCTCACAGGCACCAGGGCCCTGGTACAGGTCCTTGACGGGGAGGGCAAGGGGGATGGCTGGGCCCCTTCTATGCGTCCTCACTGATGGTGACCGGCCTGGAATTAAGAGCGGTGTCACATTCTGGTCTTGAGGTCTATTTAATGTATCTGGGGGAAAACATCACAGGACAGTCTCAAGAGTGATGCTCCAATGGCCCTCAGACCCTGAAGCTGCTGGGACACATCTGTCCAGCGCTGGCCCAGGAAGCAGGCGGCTCAGAGGTTGGCCCAGGGCTGGCCCTGTGGGTCCCTGGAGCACACCAGGGCCAGTATGTCCACAGGGACAGGGACACACCCTCCCTGGGCAGGGGGTAGGTGTTAACCCCCTTCAGGACAGAAGGCACAACGACGGGGGCCAAAGCCTCAGTGGGCGCAGGAACCAGCTCCAAGGACCAGAGCCCTGTGTTCCTGATGGGATATGTCTGCCTTGTTTTGTTTTTTTTAAAGAAAAAAAAAAAAAAGATCAGAACCTTGTTTAAAACTGCAGGCACCTGGAACTGTGTCACAGTTGACCCACAGGCCTGGGGAATCCAGGCTCCCAGCTCTGCCCTAAGGGTCCACGACCTTCTGTGGAGCTGGTACCCCCGTGGCTGGCACCAAGGACCACCGCATCAGCCCTCAGAGACAGAAGAGTTTGCTTCATTCCCGGGGGCGAAGGCAGGAAGGTCTGGCATACCCCAGAAACCTCTTACCAGCCTCCTCTGGGCAACTGAGGCCACAGATGCCCAGTGGGGGCAGCACAGCCAGGCAGCTGCTCAGAAGGTCCCCAACAGGCCCCACTTCCACTAGGGTGTGAAGCAGGGACGGGGAGGGGGATCTCAGGGCCCCTTGCCAACACAGCGTGGGTCAGAGGGACACTGAGGGTCACCTGCAAAGGCACAGGGGCTCCATGAGTCACTGGTTCACATTTTAAACACATCTGTGAAGTCAAGGCCCCAGGCTTGGTTAGGACGGGGAGCACGCAGCAAAGGACTTCCTCAGGTGTCAGGAATCCAGTTGCCGGCTGGGCTGGGGCAAGAGTGCAGGCAGGGCTTGGACAGGCTGGCTCTGCTCCCCAGAGGCCGGCCCAGAACCCCAGGCACTGCCCTCTGGGGGTGATGGAGGGCATATGTCCTGCAGGCTGGGCACCTGATCAGCCTTCTCCTCCAAGGGGCTCCTCAGTTCTTGGGCCAGTGGCAGGGGCCGGTGGTGGCTTCGCTGAAAGTGCCGCCAGCCATCGAGCACGGCCCCCAAGAAGTAGAAGATGGACAGGACCAGGAAGTATAAGAAGTAGACCCGGAACTGGAACAGAAAGACCCAGTGAGGCCGGTGGGGCCCCGGCCAGGCTGCACACCTGCCTGAGATACCTGTCCCGGGACCCTCCAGGAAGTACATGAAGTAGGCCTGGAACTGGAACAGAAAGGCCCAGTGAAGCTGGCAGGGCCCCGGCTGGGCTGCAGCCCACCTGAGACATGTGCTTCCGGAACCCCCTCCTCCATTCAGAGGCTGTCGCCAACACTGCACAGGGTCGCAGAGGCCCTAGGAGCCTAACTGGTTTCCTGCCATGCCTGGGGCAGCCCTAATGTAGGGGGTCCCTGACACTCGTGCTTTGTGGGGCTGAGTGTTCATGGTTGCCTAGACAGCAAAGGGACATGCGTGAATGCCAAAACTTTCCATCTAGCAGAGCCAGGCAAAGAGAGCTCCTACCTAGGCCCTGGGCCAGCAGGGAGGCCTCTGTGGCCCTGCAGCCTGAGCCACTCTCTGTCCTCGTGGCAGAAGCTGCACACACATCAATGACAGAAGGAGCCGTGCCAGCTGTGGGATTGCTTCTCCCGGGTCTCAAGGCCACCACAAGCAGGAGGGACCGAACATATTCCCTGGACAGCAGGGAAGAACGATATCATTCCCACAAGTACCACAGGGTTCAGGAGGCCAGGGTGGTCATGGGGCAACCTGGGCCACAGCCCAGAGCAAGTCCCGAGTCCCGAGAGGCCTGTCAGCATCGGCACCCTTCAGGAAAGCTCATTTTTAAAGTTAGGAAATCAACCCTTTGAGGATGCTGCTTCCAGGAAGACAGGGATGACACTTGACTACAGCTGAGGTGCTGCAGAGAAGGCACAGAGCTAGCAGAGCGGGGACCAGGAGCCACCAGGGTTGCATTCCCTGGGCTTTGTTCTCTTTGCCTCCTACATTTTGGAACTGAAGAAAACCAGCAAGTGAAAAATGCCAGCAGGCTCAGAAATAGCCCGGCACAAAGAGGCTCTCCCAGCCAAAGGCCAGGAAAGGGCAGCCCAGTAGGAGGCAAAACTGGATCACTGCCCCCAGCCACATGCTGCCCATGGCAGCAAGGTGTGGCACCCCATACCACATCCTAGCCAGGCTACAATGAGGTCCTGAGTCACTGTGCTGGCTGCTATCAGACAGGCCAAGTAGGGCCTGGAGTTCATCTGCACCCAGTGATAGCCGGGGGCCCATGCCCCCACCCAGGGAGTGATCAGATAAGGCCAAAGGGAGAGTCTAGACTTTCACTGCATGCACCCTTGGGTGTCGCGAAGGCTAAGTGGGGAGACTGGACTTCACTCCACCTGGCTGTAACAGGGTGCACAATCCCCTTTCCCTGCTGGAGCTGAGACGGGAAAAACCAGCCAAAACAGGTTTACATGAGATCCAGTCACACTCCAAATGCCTCCATTTCCATCAAAAGTCATTCAGCATACTAAGAATCACCAGGATCTCAAACTGAATGGAAGACAATCCACCAACATCAGGACACAGATGTTAAAATTACCTCAGAAAGGTCTCAAAGCAGCCACCATAAAGTGCCTCCTTCAGTCAGCACTGCCAAGCACACTGGAAACAAATGAGAACAACGATCTCAGCAAAGAAACAGGAGAAGTGAAGAACATAACTGAAAGGTGCAACAACCAATGCAAATGCTCCAACAAGCAGAAAGACGGAGAAGGAACCAGGGACTGGAGACAGACCAGCAAACTTGCCCAGTCTGAAAAACACGGATAAAGCCTCGGGCCCCAGGGACGGCGTGGGAAAAGACAGAACGCTGTGTTGTGGGAGTTCCAGAAAGAGAAAGGGGATGGGGTTTTTGGAAATAAACACTGGACACATCCCAAATTCGGCAGGAAAATAAACTGCAGATCAAAGAAGCTGAAAG
The DNA here is from genome assembly GCA_963573935.1 of Arctocebus calabarensis. Taxonomy (NCBI): domain Eukaryota; kingdom Metazoa; phylum Chordata; class Mammalia; order Primates; family Lorisidae; genus Arctocebus; species Arctocebus calabarensis. Next base: position 31,385 of record CAUYON010209785.1, on the reverse strand, counting down.
AACCCCAAACAGGAAGGCCCAAACAAAACCATACCACATTCAAACTTCTAAAAGCTAAAAATAAAAATAAAGGGAAAATCTTGAAATAGCCAGAAAAAACTGATACTTTACAAAAAAAATTGTCTGAACAACAGTGGATTTCCCCTGGCCTCACATTCTCACCTGCTAAGAGGAAAAAACTCTATCTACCCAAACTCCTATATCCACTGAAAATATCCTTCAAAAATAAAAGGAAAATAGACATTCTTAGGTGAAGAAAAGTTAAGAGAAAAATTTGTCACCAAAAAACTTACCTAAAATAAAGGCAAAAAAAAGTTTGGTTTTTTTTTAGACAGAGTTTCATTATATTGCCTTTGGTAGAGTGCCATGGCATCATAGCTCACAGCAACCTCAGACTCTTGAGCTTAAGCAATTCTCTTGTCTCAGCCTCCAAGTAGCTGAGAATATAGGCACCTGCCACAACACCTGGCTATTTTTGTTGTTCTTGCAGTTGTCATTGTTGCTTAGCTAGCGTGGGCTGGGTTCGAACCTCCCAGTCTCAGTGTATGTGGCTGGCACCCTAGGTGCTGAGCTACAGGTGCTGAGCCAAAAAAGATGTTCTTCGACAAAAAAAAGATAATAAAATCTTGAAATAACAAGAAGGAAGAAAGAACACAGTAGGCTAAATACAAATAGATAAACTACTGGGTGGTGCTGTGGCTCAGTGGGTAGGGCGCCAGCCCCATATATAAAGAGTGGCAGGTTCAAACTCAGCCCGGGGCCAAACTGCAACAAAAAAATAGCCAGGTGTTGTGGCGGGCACCTGTAGTCCCGGCTACTCCCGGAGGCTGAGGCAAGAGAATCGCCTATGCCCAGGAGTCGGAAGTTGCTGTGAGCTGTGTGACGCCAGGGCACTCAAAGGAGGGCAATAAAGTGAGACTCTATCTCTATAAACAAACAAACAAACAAATAGATGAACTACTTTCCTTCTCAAGTTTTCTAAATCATGTTTGCTGATTAATGCAAAATTTGTAACACTTACTTATACAGCACTAAAAGTATGCAGGGAAAATATTTACGACAGCTGTACTGACAAATAAAGGCCAATATCCCACACTTCATTCAGACTGGCAATATGTGGTAATTCATAAAGCAACCACCAAGAGAGCTGGACTGAGGGCGGCTCCTGTGGCTCAGCGGGTAGGGCGCCGGCCCCATATACCGAAGGTGGCGGGTTCAAGCCCGCCCTCGGCCGAACTGCAAAACAAAAAACCTTAACCTAAACCTCACAGTTTATACAAAAATTAACCCTAAAAAGGATATGGATTTAAAAGTAAAATTATAAAATCTATAAAAAGAAATTAGGGAAAATATGAATTTAGGGCTAGGCAAAGCATTCTTAGACTTTAAACTATAGGTACAATCCATAAAATAAAAACTGTTAAATCAGAGCTCACTGAAATTAGGAAGATGAAACAACAAGCTATGGAATAGAAAAAATATTTGCAAACCACATATATTCAACAAAGGACTAGTATTTAGAATATATAAGCATTGCTCGAAACCAAGAGTAAAAAGCAATCCAATCAGAAAGTGAACAGACTACCCCTGAAGGTACCTGATCTCTTCAGAAAGTGAACAGAAGTCATAAAGAAGCATTTCACCAAAAAGGACATATAAATAGCAAACAAGCACATGAAAGACTGCTCAACATCCTTATTCATAAGGGAATGCAAACTAAAGCCACACAGATACTACCATGCACCTATCAGAAAAGTTAAAATAAAAAATAATGATAACACTGAATGCTGCCAGGGATGTGGGGAACCTGGCTCTCGCCTATACTGCTAGGGAGAACCCAGCTCTCCCCTATGCTGTGGTCGTGACGCCAGATGGCGACACCACTGTGGAGAACAACACACAACTACACGGCCCAGCAGGCATACACCCCACAGAAATGAAAACCTACATTTATAAAAGAACCTTTGCAGCAGTTAATTAATAATATGCTAAAATGGAGTACTTCAGTGATGAATAAACAAAGAGCACCACCTCCCTACCACAGTGCTACTTGGAGGTGAGAGGGAACTCACACTTCAGCAAGAGCATGGACATCTCCAGAGCAGTGTGGCATGAAAACGGCCAATCACAAAGGGCACGCAATGTCAGCTGTGTCTACGGAACACACCTGACGTGACAACAGTCACCAGCAGAGGAGAGGTCAGAGGTTGCCGGTGGTTATAGGGGAGATGGGGCAGAGAGCAAGCTGGACTGTGACGGGCAGTGTGGGGAGTCCTGAGGGGACAGAATGCTCTGGAACTTACACGCCAACATGCTCGTTGTGATGTGCTACAAACCCTAAGATGTGACCACCAGGCAAACTGGGTACATGGTACATGGATCTCTCCAAGCTACTTCTTAAACTACATGTGAAGTTAAAATTCTCCCAAATAAAGTTTAATTTACAAAACAAAGCAACCCAAGGCAAGCGCCCAGCCAGGCAGGCTCCCATGCCCGCTCATGGTTCCCACCCCTCGGGATGGCGTGAGAAGGGGATGCCCAGAGCACTGCCGTGGGCCAGGCAAGCCAGATGGGTGGCCGTACCCTCCTCTGGACCCACTGACCCCTGATTGTAAATGAAAGGCCTCACCCCCAGAATTACCTTCACAGAGCCAGCCAGACCAAAGTCAATGTATTGTTTTCACTCTTGACACGAGGCAGCCAGGAGCCTCAGCCTCTCCACAGCCCCCTCGGCCCAGGCCCCACCGCACGGGCTGAGACCAGGACCAGCCGAGGAAGGGAAGGGGCTCCCTCAGGCCCAGCCCTCTGGGAAGAACTGCTCCAGCCTCTCTGACTGAGCCCCTGGGGGCCCCTCAGGGCCTGTGCCATAGGTCAGAATCAGGTGTGGGGTAGCTCTGCCTGTACTGGGCCTCTGAAGCCTCTCTGGGATGGCTCCTCCCCACCCACACACTCAGGCAGTCACCACTGTCTGGGAACAGGAGACAACTTGGAGTTCCAAAGATGGGCAAGTCCTCCTCCCAGCCAGCTAGACTGCTGCCCAGCTCCATCCAGCCCAGGTACGTGCTGAGTCAACACAAACCTTCCAGTGCCACATCCCCGCGTATCACACTGTCCTCACTAAAGGGCATTTTCAGCCCCCACAGGGCAAGTTTCCTTACAAAACAATCTGCACCCAAGTAACTGGGGATGCCTACTTCTGCCCTGTGCTCCTTCCCAGCCAGGCAGAATCAACACCGAGCTTCAGAGCCACCCACTCGGACAAGCCCTGAGAAGCCTCCTGCCCAGCAAAACTTTGGATCCCAGTGGACAAAGCCTTTGTCCTGCCAACCAAGATGTCTTGTCTAGCCATAGCCTAGGGTGGGCAGTTACTGAGGAGCCTGCACTGCCCATCCCCCCAAGCTAGCTCTAGCTCATTCAGACAGATTCCTCCTTGGAGTTAAATGTGTGAGTATCCCCAGCCACACACCCAATAGGAATTTCAACAGGAAAAGAGAACAGAGCCACAAGGGGCCTGAACACTAAGTCTGTGGCTCTATTCCCTCCTCCTGAAGAGAACAAGCCCAGGAGTCATTTAACCAAGGCTCAGGCCACCAGACCTCGACCACTGCATAGATAGTGGAAATCAAGGACAGGCCAGCGTGGTGGGCAGAGTCTTGGTCATTCCCACTGACCTGGTGCCCATCGTAAGAGTGCTCAGACCGCTCTTCTCCCCTATCCACTTTGCCTAGCATGTCTTCCTGCCCTCTGTGCCCCCAGACCACAGTGAGCCCCACACCAGCTGGGCACCTGGAGGGACTCCATGAGTGGCTTTCCTCCTCAAGAACACAAACCCCAAATGGGCTCACCTGTGAGCAGACTGGAAGGCCCAGGCCCCTCTTGTCTGAGACAATGAGGGTGATGATGGTCTTGAGAATAGTGGCGAAGAATGTATTGACGCCAAAAACCAGAGCACAGAGCTCTTTTGACAGGGAGGAAGCAATCTGAAAACTGGAGGGGAAAGACAGGCCCAAGTCAGACCAGCCCCACCCCCAGCCGCCATCTCCGACGTGCACCCCCACCTATGGGCGCCATCTCCCACATGCACCCCCACCCCCACCCATGGGCGCCATCTCCCACACACACCCCCACCCACGGGCGCCATCTCCCACATGCACCCCCACCATGGGCTCCATCTCCCACATGCACCCCCACCGTGAGCTCCATCTCCCACACACCCCCCCACCTATGGGCGCCATCTCCCACATGCACCCCACCCACGGGTGCTATCTCCAACACGCACCTCCACCCACATGCCCACCCCAGGTGCCATCTCTCACTTGCACCCCCACCCATGGGCACCATCTCCCACGTGCACCCCCACCCCCATCCACGGGCGCCATCTCCCATGGGCACCCCCACCATGGGCACCATCTCCCACAGGCACTCCCACCCGGGCTCCATGTCCCATGCACACACCCCACATACAGCTGCCACATGCTCCCGGCCAGCACAGGTGGAAAATCCCCTACCCAAGATACCTGTGACTGGTGTTTGGATTTTTCAGATTTTGGAATATTCTCATAAACATGATAATGAGATATTTTGGACAGGGGACCCAAGTCTAAACCAAAAATTCATTTATGTTTCAGAAGTACCTTACAACTTTATGCACAAAGCCAAGTTTTGACTGTCTTGACTGAGACCCACTGAATGAGGTTAGGTGTGGAATACTCAATACAGTGTTATGGGGGCAGTCAAAATAGTGCAGACTTGGGGCATTTTGGAATCTCAGGTTAGGGATGCTGAACAGTCTGATGGGTGCCGAGAGGCACAAAACAAGGAATTGGGAGGGTGTCTGGTAAATCTCCCATTAGCTCTGGGACAGGATAGGTTGCGGTTACATCAAAATGCTCAGAAAATCATCGTAAGAGCCTATGGGCACAGACCAAAAAGTCTGGAACAAAAATCTTTCACAGTTAAGTATTCAACAAATGAGAGAGAGCACAGTGAAACTCAGGAAGGTGGAGGGAACAGCTGGGGCATGTCTGGGTGGGAAGGAAGGGGGACCACAGGATTCTGACCCTCTACAAATGAATCGGCACTCAGCACTAGGAGGGAAGAAGGAAGGAACTGTGTAAAAAAAAAGTTCTACATTTAATCTGAAGAACAAACTAAAATGCCCAAAAGCCCTGTTGCTACCAGTGGAGAGCAGAGACTGCAGGACAGGCAGGCAAGGACTGGCCAGAAGCACACAGAGGGCCAGCAAGGGCAGGTGGGCAGGACAGAGGAGCATGCTGAGGACCGCCAGAAATGGCAGGCAGACTCCTGGGGACCAGTGTGCCATTAGGCAGAGCCCGGACCACCCATCTCAGGGATACCCCAAAAACTCCCCTAAGAAGTTAAGAGCAAACCAGAACCTGGGGGATGACCACGACACAGATACAGGCTATTAGCATATAAGCAGGCCTGACAATCAAGTTCACAGACTTATCCAATTCTCAGATCTCATAGGACAGATAAATAAAAATATTGCAGAGGAAAGAGTCAAAAGGAACAAAGTGGCCACTGAGCCCATAGCACAAGGGTCACTCTCGCTTTACCTGCAGAGTTGGCAGGCAGGAGCTCAGGGAGAGGCCACCATCCTGAAGGGCAGGGTTGCTAAAGCAATTCCTGAAGCCCTCAATTCAAGGCAGGCACTCCTTGCCCTGGCCCTACCTCTCCCTATGATGGCTGCCTTCAGAATTTGCAGAGAAAAGTATAGGTGAACGGACATTCATCTCAGTGTGGTTTTGCAAGAAAAAACTAGAAATGACAACTTTACCCCTGGGCTGAGGACTAGCTGTGAGGTGCCCAATCACAGGTCACATAGGGACTGAGTTTTGTTCTACAGCAATGCCGGGAACCCACAGATCAGCACCTGTTTTCCTCTTTATGGCTTCTGTACTGTTTTTCTGCAGTGGGCACCTATGACTTTTGTAATTAGCCAACACATTCAAGGCGTCGTCCTTTAGATGAAGGGGACAGCACAACCAGCCAGAGGTCCTGCATCCTTTCCAGGGACTGACAAGTCAGGAGAGCTGAGCCCACCACGGGACAGGACACCTGGGGCCCCTGCAGGCTGGGGACAGGGACAGCCCAGCTACATGGAAGTGGAGCAAGCCTACTACAGAGAAAGGCCCCACAGAGTAGGTGGGCTTGGAACAGGAGAGAAAGGACGGACCCTTTTCCACACTGGGCAGTGTGAGCTGGACACAGAGCGCATAGGGGAGTGTGGTGCTAGGCACATCCTGGCACAGCTGTGCAGGATGACTTGGGGACAGTGGGGAAGAGGCAGAGGAGGAGTGCTCTGACATGTGTGTGCCCAGAGTGTTGTCCCCAGGGTGGAGGGTCCAGTTGGGGAGAGACCCAGGAAGGTGAGCTAGGGCACAAGTCCTCCTGGAAGGGGGAAGGATGGAGGCGTGTGTGTGGTGTGCACCAGTGCCAGTGTGTGTGTATCACTGTGCGGTGCATGGCAGAGTGTGAAGTGTCAGTGTGGACATCTTCATGTGGCACTCCCACGCTAGTGCATACTGTCCAGGCTGGTCTCAGGAGGGTTAAGAGTGCATGCCAGGGAGTGGAGCAACCTGGGAGCAAGTGCTGCAAGCCTCAGAGGACAGCCCAAGCTTTGCAGGAGCAGACAGGGCCCCCACAGGTGCCAGGAGAGCAAGGAGGAGGACTGTCATCTTACAGGGGGATGCCATAGGTGCTAGCCAGCCGGGGCACAAGCATGGGACAGGGACTGCCATGGCAGGAACACACACCTCCCACCGGCCAGCCCGCTGAACCTTTTGGAACTCACGTGGCAATGGGCACAAGGAACTGGTAGAAGCCACGGAAGAGCACGAAGGCCCCATAGCAGGGCCAGATGCTGACCACATTGTACAGCAGGAAGACGAGGCCCGCCTGAGCTGCAGTGACAGAGGCAATGACCAGCTTGGACCACAGCGCCCAGCGGATCTTTATGAAGCCAGCAGTGAAAGATGTCATGGCACCTGGGGAGGCAAAGGCGTTACAGCCATCCTGGGGGACAGCGGGTTCAGGGGAGGGGTGGGGGGGGCAGTGGGCTGGGGAGGGGCCAGGCAGTCGCACCCAGCAGCGTGGAGGCGGCATCGGCTGCACCATTGTAGACCCGTGCACCGTCGGTGGTGGGGCTCAGGGTGTTCCACAGGACGTGCACATAGTAAACAACCAGGTAGTAGCCGGCCGAGTTGAGGACCCACCAGAGCGACCAGAGACGCATCTGCGGCAGCTGCAGGCTGGCCCCCAGCTCCCGCAGCATGTGCACCAGAGCGCAGTCCCTGCAAGCAGCCAGCAGCTTCCCACGCGGGGTGGGGCCGGGCTGCACAGGCTGCAGCTCTGAGGGCTCAGCCCCACGTAGGGGCACGCCCCTGCGGTTGAAGAAGAGGCTCCGCTTGGGGCGCTTGAGGAAGAGGGCGAGCAGCAGACTGAAGATGAGGAAGGCCAGCGAGACGTAGTTGAGCGTGGTGAAGGAGAGCCTGCTGGCGGAGACCAGCAGCTGGCCCAGCACTGAGCTGGTGAAGACGCCCAGCAGCACGGCAGTGCGTGAGTAGCCAGCCATGCGCTGGTAGCGCTCAGGGCTCACGAGCGAGAAGATGTAGGAGGAGTAGGCGACACGCGCTGCCATGGTGATGCTGTAGAAGAACTCCATGAGCTGCATGTGCTGCACAGAGCCGCCAAACAGCAGCAGCAGCCACACGGACACGTAGCTGAGACCCTGCAGCAACAGCACTGGCTTGTAGCGCAGGTAGTCGGTCAGCAGGAAGATGGGCACCAGCACCAGCATGTATGAGTAGGACAGCACCGGCGTGATCTCATTGGTGACCTGTGGGCGGGTGGGTGCCACCTCAGTGGGACGCAGCCTGTGCCTGCCCCTCCCTCCCCGGAGGCCCCACCCACGCGGCATCAACTGCCCACTCACTGGTCATCAGCTCAAGATTGTCCTGGGAGCCTGGGAAACTCTGGAGCCCAGCCCTTACTAACCACATTAGATTGTATTCATCCAGGCTTATTTATTTTTAACAGAGTAACTATGTGGTTGGATTTTATCTTAAATCTAACATGGAATATAGCAGTAAGTCAGCCACCTCAGTCCTCACAGGATAGAGATCAGAATGAAAGGCAAGCAGTGGACTGTGACCACAGAGTTCACCAGACACCAAAGAAGGGGGCAGTGGGGAAAGAGAGAACAGGAGCAGAGTGAGAGGAGAACAGGGCGGGGAAGGACCCGGAGCCCCCACACACACTCGTCCCAGAGCAGGGCTTCCAGGTCAGCCTCCAGCCCAAGGGCAGCCCAGGCCCCAAGGCCACAGCCTCTACACACTTTCACCTTTCCATGGAAGCATGGAACGGGCACGCAACAGGCATAGGCTGGAGACACCACCCTCTGCAGGCAGCCCCAGGTTCAGGAACAGCACCCAGTTTGACAATGGTTGGGCAGGCCCAGGGCACACAGGTGTCCCAGACAGGGGATGCCTGGGGTTCGGCTGGGCATGCTTCATGGGAGGGACCCCACCTGTGACAGGCCCAGGTGCCTGGAGCGGTCCTGTGCTCAGAGCCTCCCTACATGCGTTTTCAGCAATTGGCCAGCCCAAGGGCCACCAGACTCCACCTCAGACCCAACAGATATCAGCACCAGCAGAGCCCCCAGGGCTTGCTGGGCTCTTAGACGCTAAAGCCTCCCTCAGGTACCACCTGACTCAGGACATAACCTGAACTCAGGCGTGACCACCAGCCACCCCAGGCCTGGCCCCATGCACTGCCCCAAGTGACCACAGCCCCCTGCTGACCACACTTCAGACAGAAAACTGAGAGCTCGGGACTGAGCCCTGGTCAATATATTGGGACCTCACCCAGGAGCTCCCTCAGCCCTTTTGTCTATAGTGCCTGAGATGTACAGCATAATGTGGCCAGGGCCTGGCCACCAGCCATCATGGTCAGCTGGTGACAGGACCCCATAGTTGGGATCGTAGGTCAGGGGACCAGCATGTTGAAAAGCCTCCTCCACGCATGCTGGGCATGAGCCACGTCTATAATCCCAGCACTCATGTAGGCCAAGGTGGGTAAGTCACTTAGCTCAGGATTTTGAGAATAGTCTCTATTAAAATAGAAAAATCAGCCAGGCATGGTGGCAGAAGCAGGAGGATCACCTGAACCCAGGAGTTTGAGGTTGGTATGAGCTACGCTGAGGCCACAGCACTGTAGCCTGGGCAATAGAGTGAGAACCTGTCTCAAAAATTAAAAAAAAAAGAAGAAGAAGAAGAAAAGAAAGAAAAGGCAGGTCTCTAAGGGCTTGGATGCCCCCTGTGGGAGAACTAGGTGAGCTATTGGCAATGCTTTTGAGTCTGCATCCTCAGAGAAGCCAAGACCACCCAAGAGGCTCTGTAGGCCCAGCCACACCAAACACAGGACCCCCTCCAGAGACTCCTAGTGCAGCTGAGACCTCCATGTTGGGTCACGGAGCCTGGGGGCCCAGCTACAGGTGTCTGCACGTGTGTTCACAGTAAAATCCTGGGAACATCAAACAGGCTGTGCCTGACCACATGCTCAGTCAGGAGGCTCCCAGTCAGAGCCAGCCCAGGGACACCACTGTGACGGTCAGGGACACAGACTTTGATAATTTAGGAACCAGCAGCTCAGAAGCATGAGCCCTCCTGGGACCCAGAGTCCATACCATCCTGGGGGCAGGCACTGCTGTTGGGCAGTGCACTAGACCCCATAGCCAGAGCACAGGTGCTGTCCACATCCCAGAGTCAAAGTGGGAAGGGCCAGGCAGGGGACTCGGCCCTCAGGAACCCCCCTCACATGAATTCACAGACTCTACTGTGTACTCCTCAGAGCAGGAGCGAGGGCTACAGGCAGGGTCTCTCATGGGTACCCCCTGATCTCACTGCAGCTCTGGGTGCAGAGCTCGCCAGGAAGGGACCAGGGCAGGCAGGGGTGTGGGAGCCATGGACATACCCAGGCACCCTCCCCAACAGCTTGCTCCACTTTCCTCAGACTTGGTAGGAAAAGGCTCTGCCCAGGTTTAGGACCACTGGGGGAGGCACCCACACAGGTCCCAGTGGGCAGTGACATCTGTGAGGAGGCTACAGCTCTCACACAAGGACAGGGGCCTCCTGCCTGAGCCCAGCGTCTGTGCAGGGAGCCTTTCTACAGGGAGGAGAGGTGGACAAGACCCCAGGGTGGGCAGGACATGCGACGGGGTGCAGGGCTAGCAGCAGGGACAGAAAGTAGCAGGAAGGCACCGCCCTACAAGGCTGACTGGCCTTCCCCAGTGGCACAGGCCAAAGGTCAGGAAGGACCAAAGTACCAGTGTCCTGGCCAGGTTCTCAGGGAGTGGGTGGGGGCTGCGCCAGCTACCACACAGCAGGTTCTCAAGGGTCTCAGGCCTAAATAAGCTGGGCAAACCACAGCGCCTCCCAGAAACATGTCCATCAACTCAGGGTGAGGGTTTCTCAGAGAAGGCTCACACCATACACAAACCATGAAGAGTAACTTGGCCAAATTAAAAATGACCCCAGGAAAACATTGCAGGATGTTGAACACACAGCCAGCCCAATGCCAGAGATGCCAGGAGTCTAGCCAGGCAGCAAAGGCCGCCACGCAGAAGGGCACTCGCTTGTGTAGAAACAAAGGGACATTGCTCCTCACAGCTGCCAGAGGGTAGCCACTCAGTGCCTCGAACTAGCTGGAGGGCCCTGGGAGGCCTGGCCAACAGTGTAGGGGAAACCACCTCAGGAGGTGAGCTGGAAATAACAGCTCCGTCAGCCTTCAGGGCCACCACAGCCCAAGGACACTGGCAGGTTCCTGCACAAAAGCATCTTTCATCCCCTGTAGGGGTGAAATGCTCAGTGACCCCCCCAGAAAAGATACCCTGTGGTCCAACCCCACAGGTGCAACTTGCAAAAGATGTGTTTACGACTCCAGCTATGTGAACTTCTTAAACATGAGCATAGCAAGGACAGGGGCTGCCCAGGCTGGTGGCCAGTCCTCTCCTACAGCCAGAGGGCTGAGGTCAGGGCCCAGTCATGTGGCTGCCGGCAGAGCCACCTGCATTCCTCATCCCTTTGATGACATTCAAGGCTGGGGGAATGGCTTAATTTCTAGAATCTACTTTTCAATCAGTGAATATGCAACATTTTTGCTATACTTTCTTATTTTCTTATGTTAATGGAAGCTTCACACCTGCTTATTCTATAAATAACCCTAAGGGTGGCTGGTGGTCCTCTTTGAGGAAGAGAAGACTCTTGGCAGAAAACTGACTGGTAGGGGCAAAAGATGCTGCCCTAAGGGGGCACAGAGACAACCCTGCTGACTCTAGTCCCAACCCCGCCATCCACAGGTGGCAACCCTGGCCTCCGTGGAAAATGACCCTGCTCTAGCAGTCAGCGCTGTCTATGGGATCTGATGCAACCAGACACAGGCAGGTCTGTGCAGACATTCCCCTGCTTCTGAGAGGGCCCTCATGCACATGGAAACTTCATGTTCTAGGGTCTATAAGGAGTAGAGGTCAAACTCCCAGCTAGGAGGGACAGGTTGGCCGTGTCCACGCAGGTGCAGAGGCCCAGGACAAACTCATGGGCAGCCAGCACTGGGGTCCTCAGGATGAGTGGGCTGGACTGGGTAGGGGCAGTGGTGGGGAGGAAGTGAACGGCATGCCCTTTACCACAAACGCCTTCCATATCCCTCTAGCTGATGCCTTGGTGTACAAGTCCAAGAAGAAAACTACTCTGGGGCGGCACCTGTGGCTCAATGGGTAGGGCACCGGCCCCATATACCGAGGGTAATGGGTTCAAACCCAGCCCCGGTCAAACTGCAACAAAAAATAGCTGGGCATTGTGGCAGGCGCCTGTGGTCCCAGCTACTCAGGAGGCTGAGGCAAGAGAATCGCCTAAGCCCAAGAGCTGGAGGTTGCTGTGAGCTGTGATGCCACAGGACTCTACCAAGGGTGACATAGTGAGACTCTGTCTCAAAAAAAAAAAAAAAAAACTCTGCACTCAACCGGTCACTGCTTCTTTTCTCTGTGTGGCCTTAGGGACCCACAACTGTGCATAACTTATTCAATGTTTCAATGAGACCCTTTGTCCCTCAGTAATCTCTATAGTCAGGCAGCTGCCAAGTCCCTGCTGGAGACAGGTGCCAGCGGCTTTCTCCCCAGGATGGCAGATAGAGCCCAGGTCGGCAGGCAGGAAAGGCTCCATGGGGGGTAGCATAGCTCCACTGCAGTCTGCCCCTAGAGACCCCTGGGGTCCCAGCCAGCTCTCTCCGGGACCACTGCGACCTCACCCAGCCACTTACTGACACATCAAACATGTCAAAAAGCCCCTGCCCCGTGGTTCGACTTCCCTGCCCACTGCCAGTAGCAGCCCCCCACACTCTGGTGCCCACATGCCTGTTCCTGTGTGAAGTTCTTGTCCCCCAGCAAGTAGGGCGTGATGAAGCTCTCCCCAGGCCGTATCTGCGCCATGAAGCCGTAGAAGCACAGGTAGAACACCAGGCACTGCCATGGCTGGGGCTCAAAGTCCAGCCCAGGCTCTGTGGGCACCTGCTTCTCTGCCTCAGGGGTGGAAGGCATCATGCTGCCTAGGCCCATTTGAGACCCTGGAGGGAACGAAGATGATGCTCCAGCTAGAAGGAAGAATCAAGAGTCAGGATAGCTCAGCAAACAGCCTGTGGCCACCTCCCTCTAAAAAGCTCAGCCAAAAGGAATCCTCCTCATCCTTCAGTGAGCGCTGGCAGGGTACAGGCCCTAGACCCCATCCTCAACCTGACCTCCAACCTGAGGGTTGTTTGGAGCCACCTGGACCATACTTTCACCACTTCCAAGGGTCTCCAAGGCTGACGGAAGCCAAATGGGGCCATTTAGTGTTCATTAAAGCCAAATTAATTACGCAATTAATTAATTACCTAATTAATTAACAAAATTTGAAATTTGGGTTTGTGGGCACACCAGATTCATTTCATCGCACAGAAGCATGAGCTACATCTGTGGGGCTGGGCACAGTCCTTTCCCCACAGCCCTGAACAGCCCATGTGTGTGCTGCTTCTCTGTGACACTGCAGTGGCCTAGGAGGGCATAGGCAGGAACAGGCCCTTCTGGGAGGTCAGGCACACACTTGACCATACATACTCTGGGGCCAGCAACCAGTGACAGGTGGCTGGGCACAAGCTACTGGTCTGAGACCCACTGGGGAAGCCCACAGTGGGGATTAGGGGCTGAGGGCAGCTAGGAAGAGAAACAAGTGGGATGACAAGACAGTGTTGGCCCAGACCTTGAACCTAGGGTCCTAGAGTCCCCAGAAGCAGATTCCCCTCGAGAGAAGCAGCAGTGAGGCAGATGTGACACACTCCTAACAGGGTGCCCCAGATGACAGGCCTGCCTTCAGGAGGCATCACGAGCCAGACATTGAGGCCGACCAGCCAGTATCCCTGAGGCCGACTTCACCCCACCCAGCACTTTGCATTACACAGCAGCAGCCTGGAAGTGGAAAACCCCTTCTTCAGCCCCTTCCAATCCTGATTCTGCCAGGAAGAAAGACTCTGTTGCCACCAAGAGCATAGTCAGGACCACTAATGGCCCTTCCCAGCAAAGGAGTGGCAGAGGGGCAGAAGCCCACATCCCCACGGAGGTCACCTGCGGATTGCTATATATACATGTCTCCACAGGCCAGTTATACTGCTGGTCCACTTGAGGTGTTCCAGGCAGTCAGAAAGCAAGTGGCCATCAAGGAGGTCAGGTGCACAAGGCACCATGCCAAGCTGACCTTCCCCCCTGGCCTTTGTCACGCTGACCATCACTCCCAGGCCAGGCTGACAGGGTCCATGTGAAAGGGCACGTCAGGTACAGAGGGCAGCCTGAATAGCTGGCGGAGGTGGGTGGGGCTGGCTGAGCTGTGATCACCATCCCCTCTGCCCTGGACTGACACGTGGCCAGGTGTCTGCAGAGGGAGAATCCCCTCTTACCCTCAAGCAGGGGGCACAAAGAGCTCCCTAAATGTAGGACCAGCATGGGGCCCCAGGGGCACTGAGGGACAGTCATCCCAGAGTCCAGCACTAAGCCCCCTGGGCTTGAACACCACACAGGCTGAAAGTGCTCCTGAAACCCACCACTGACTCAGTCTTACAAGCAAGGTGGCCAGCGGGGATCCACCTGGGGTGCAGAGAGCCTCTTCCCAGCTACACAGGCAGACCCCTAGGCACAGGCAGCACTGTCACGGGATCCAGCTTCCAAATCCCTCTGCACTCATTTCTGTGACAAGGGGCAGTAGGCAGGGTACCAACAGTGACACCCCAAAGAAGCAGGGTCCATGGGTTTATAGGGGCTACAGGAAGAGGAGGGCTGGTCTCTCCCTTTATACAGAGCTGACCTGAGAGATCCCAGCCATAAGAATTCCAGAGAGTTCCAAGGGGAGATGATGGGACTCTGGGCAGCAGTGACTCTGAACTCTTCACAGGTCCAGGAGTAAAACACTGCAGGCAAGGGCTCCTGCCTCAGCCAGGACAGACTCCCAGGGCTCTGGAACCTCCCCAGGAGCTGGGGCAGCAGGGAGGAGCTTAGAGCCTCAGGGGAGGGCTCAGCTTCTTCAACAGCCACCCTGATGCCCAGAGCGCTTACAGGGAGAACTGAACCACACCTCACATGCACCCCTAGGAGACCCACCTTGGGTCCACTTTCCCACTCCTGGACATCTAAAACAGCTGCTCCTCACCCCAACTAATCACTGCGGCCACAGCTGTTCAGGTGTACAAGGCGCCACCCCAGAGGCAGCAGGAATGCCCTTTACTTGTCACTGACAGTTCTCAGCCCCAGCATATAGCAGTCATTTCTACATCCTCACTCACTCCCAGAGCTGCCAAAACCCCCGAGTGGAGTCTCTCAAACACCAGGGAGAGCTCCTTAGGAACCTGCCCTATGTCTGCAGGCCTGGGGCAGACCCACCAGGACTCTGCCCTTTAACTTGTCCACCAGATAAGCCAGAGCAGGTGACCCACCACACCTGGAAAAGCACTCTCAGGATCCAGTGCTGAGCTCCACAGGAACAGCCAGTTTCATCAGAGCCAGCACAGCAGCCCACCTTTGCCCACATTCAACTGGGCCCAGGCACTCCCCAGCAACTCCCAAGGGCCAAGTGCTAAAGGGCCCAGGAAGTGCACAGCCCAGCTTGTTCTCCAAGGTTATGACACAAAGGAGGAGCCTCACTCCCCAGATGCTGGTCAGGGAGCCCCCAAAACACTGCAGTCAGCCTGGGGAACAGACAACTGAAGTCCAGGTAGAGGTTCAGGAAGCCAGTGGGGCCCGAGGCTCCCTTTGTTCTTGGATCCTGCAGTCACTAAGTAGCTGAGTAACCAAGCTATCTCCAGAAAGCTATCTCCAAAAAGCCCACGCTGCGCCCACGGGGCATCCCTCCCCTCTGGGACCCTGCTGGGCAGTGCCTTCCACCTGGGCACTCCATACCACACACACTTGCTCAGCAAAGACACCCAGGATCCTCACAGGAATGTTGAGCAGTCACAAGCCCAGGAGACCATGGGGTCCATGTGAAGAGAACTTGAGTTCCTTCCCTGCTCAGTGAAGATGAGCGATATGCTTTCCTAGGACATAAGCCAAGAGACACTCACTCGAGACAAAGGCAGCCTTCCTGTCCCAAGAGGCCCTTTATTCTCATGTCCCACCGCAGGGGGAGGCAGAAACAGCAACCATAGGAGAACCAAAGATGGTGCCAGAACCTCTGCTATATTCTTCCAGAGTGTTACTCTAAAAACGTGTCCCTCCTATGTGTACAAGGCCCTCCCCCCCCAGGTGGTGACACAGTCCTGCAGTCCTTCCTGATAATAGTCGCACCTGCAGGGTACCCAGGACCACACAGGAGCAAGAAGCTTGGGAGTAGCTCACTTTCAGTGCTATCCTGTGGAGTCTGGACCTGAATTAAGCAGACCGCCTGGGGACAGGAGGCCTGTCTCCACTCTGGAATGTGCTGTACTCTGTGTGGCCCACACTTTCACAGACCTGGGCTGCCAAGTCAGAGCCTACAGGGCCAGACAATAGCAGGTGAGCAGGGGAGGTGACAAGCCCTGGGGAAAAACTCACCTTCCCAGGAACACTGGCCATCAGCAGGAATAGGGGACAAAATTCCAGGGTCTTACGCAAAATGCAGTTTAATGTTAGCCACTAATGGAAAAACTGTTGACTAGCACAGCAGTTTGCAATCCCTATGCTGAGCAGGGGGCCTCCAACCCTGTGCACTCTGCATTCTGCAGGAGGAAAAGCAAGCAGGCCTGCCTGGCCACCACCTGTGAGGAGGCTGAGATCAAAGACAACCATGACCTCAGCCAGCCAGGGGGTCCTGTCTGAAGTCTGTCTGCTCTGCTGATTTGATGTAAACCATCATGTGATTATAGTCACATGACAAGTGGTCAGTACAGCTGAGACTCAAAGTCCACTGGTTGCCACTAGACTTACAGAGGAAAGATGGGGAACTCAGTTACATGTACAAAGGAAACGGAGCCTGGAAGGTCAAGGGAAGCCCACCCCAAGTGTGCTGACCCCAGCCCAGCCCTGTACAACTTCAGGCCTCTTCAAGGCAGCTGAAGAAGAGCCCTGGCCAGTCAGAAGAGTCAAAGGGGGAGGACTGATGACCCAGCTGCCTTCAGGAGAAGGTCCTAGCACACACACCCCTCCAATCCTGGTCCCCCCCACCCCAGTCCCTCACCTCTGGCCAGCCTCCAGCACCTGCCCTGGGAGATGTGCAGTCCCAGCCTTACATCCTCAGCATCCAGGAAGGCTGGAGCTTATAAGATCAAAACAAAATCAAGCACCACATATCACTTTGTGTTTTAAACTAGCTACTTGAAGGCTAACCAGGAAGGTTCATTACATTTTCAGAACAGCTGCTAGTAAACAAAGAAAAAAAATGTTGCATTTCCCCCAGGTCGCCCAGGTCCAGTGTTCTGGGACTACAAGTTCCCTGGCTACCACTGCTGCAGGCCCAAACCTCAAGTTTAAAACACTTCAAGAAATACTGTTTCTTACCTTGTCCAGCACAGGAAACTCTAATGTCTGGAATCCACCAAAGTGCCCTGTGAAAGAAAAGAATTAGCGATTGCAATTAGCAGTGCACATGCATTACTACCAGACCTGGGAAGAGCAGGCAGTCCCACCAGGCCAGAGGGTCCTCAGTCCTGCTGATTTCACCTGGGCTGTTAGAATCCTCAAGTCTCCTTGAGGGGAGAGCACCCCTTCAGAGGGCGGCCCAGCAGGCAGTTCCAAAGACTTTACTCCACCTTCACTTTGGGAGCATACTGTATTTTAAGGCTGACTTACTTCTACCTGTGTCCTGAGACACCCAAGCAAGCTTTCAGATAGGCGATGTGAACTGGCCCCACAGAGGTGTATTTCTCGCTGGAGGAACACAGGCAGGATTAAGTCTCCCAGGCCCACTGTCCAGGCGCTGCGAGGACGCCCGTCCTTTCGCTGGGACGGTGCCGAGAGCCACTCCAAAGGGAAGTTGTACCTGCACCTGCAACTCCAAAGGCCCGCCCGGCCCGCCCAGGGTTGCCCGGGCTCTCTCGCACGTGCTTAATAACGATGGCCCACATGAGCAGCCGCCTGAGTGGGAACGCCTGTTCTCCGCCTTCTCCAGCCCCGGGAGAGGAACTCGGCTACCGGCCGATGGGGAGTGATTGGGGGGGGCTCACAGCCCCCACTTAGCTGCCTAAGCGGAAGGAAGCCTGCGGCACATCCGCGGTTCTGGCACGGTGCGCCCACGGTGTCCTGCCTCGTGCAGCGCACCCGGCATCCCCGGCACTCATCCCAGACCCCTGCAGACCCCGGCCTGCGTACCCCCCACTCACCCCAAGGTCCCCCACACACTCCTTAAACCCCAGCCCGCGTCCCCGGCACCCATCTCAGGGCTCTGCAGACGCCACTGGGTCCCCGCCGCACCCACCCCAAAGTCCCCCAGGCACACAGCAGACCCTGTCCTGCGTCCCCCACACTCACCTCTGCGGGCTCCCTGTATTCAGCTCGGATACTCCCAGCCACTCCGCACGCCCCCGGCGCTCTTCTCAGGGACCGTAGGCACCTCGGAGCTCGCGCGGCTCGGTTCCCCGCCGGTACCTGGACATCTGGAGCAAGCCGCCTCGGCTCCGGGGACGCGGCCCCGCGCACGCGGACGCCCGGACTACAGCACCCACAATGCGGCGCGGCCCGCGCGGCGGGCGCGGGGCTGCCGGAAGGGGCGGGGCCTCCCCGACGGCCGCGCGGCCTGCAGAGCGCCGCCGCCGCGGTCTCCACTCTCACGCCCACGCAGGACACTGACCAAGCCGCGCTCTGAACCTTTCCCCGGGCCCGGTCATCGCCCGGTGTCTCGACCCGGTCCCGCCAGGCCCTTCCCTCCCGCCACTCGGCCTCGCCCTCCTTGGTCTCTCCCCACTCTCACTCCCCTCACCTCTTTCCCCATCCCACCCCCACCCTCCTCTAGCCTTCGCGATTCCCTAACTTTCCCGCCTACCCTCACATACACACCGCCCTGGCGCCCCGCTTTTACCTCTTTATGCGGTGACCGCAGGTCTACAGGAGCCCCATGGGTGTGGGCGCCAACGAGGGTAGGGCGCTGCCGGCTGGGGGTGTAGAGACAGCAGGTGTTCCAGGTGCCCACCTCCCTGAGAGCGAGTTTGCTTTTCTACACACGGGGTCCACCTGTGTTCTTGACCCACCGACCCTGTCACTGCACGGCTATTAGGGCTCCAGCAGCATCCCCAGGAAATGTCCCCGAGAGCCTGGGTGAGAAGTCTGGGCTGCTCTGCTTGGGTAAGCTGCCTCCAGAGCCCTGGTTAAGAATCAGCATGACCTTCCCGCCTGTGCCCAACTGTGAGGCCACCCAGCTCTCAAGAGGGTCCAGAGGACGAGCAGGCCCAGTGTGGGGAAGGGTCATACCCTGGCCCTAAGTGTCCTCTGTGCCATCCCTGCTACTTGCCTCGCAGGGTGGGGGCCAGGCTGGTATTGCCATGGAGCACCCCACAGATGCTAGCAGCTTGGGAAGGCTGCCCATGTTCACACAGGGCATCTGGGGGTGGTTTCCCTTTAACAGGGCTTTTGTTTTTACGTTAGCCTATAAGGCTGGTGATGTCCTTGTGCACTCTCACTGTGTGATCTGGCAAGACGTTTCCATAGGGCACCGAGCGTGTGTTATTTGCCAATCACATGTAAACCTGTAACTATCTAAAAATCAAACAATTAAACATATTATAAACCTGAATTTTATACAATTAACAAAATAGCTACCCAGAAGTAAAAAGTGAGAATAGTAGTGGAGAGTGCCCTACTACACACGTTGCCTCATCCATTGTTTCAGTCTCCAAACCTTTTGGTGACCAGATGGTCCCCAAGCAAGGCCCAGGCTCCTTAACCTACTTCACAGCAGTCACTGCCAGTGCAGGGCTGCTTAACAGGTATGCCCATGCCTCCCTGGCTGGCCTGGGTGGGAGATCCAGACAGCTTGGGGGCAGGGTCCTGCCACCCTAGCCCCACCCACTTGCACCTACCCTCCCCCTCCTTTCCCCTTCCCTTCCCCTTCCCCTCCTCCTTCCCTCCTGCTCCCAGGGTCTACTCTGGTATTCAGCTGACCATCTTAGTGTCACCTGTCAGTTCTCCCCACAGTCCCAGGACAGCAGGGACAGCAGTTCTCCCTCACCAGGTCCCAGGACCCAGGAGAGGCACATGCAGGAAGGAACATCTGAGCAGGTATTGGTCCCACGGATGTGCCATAATGGCCAGGTGGGTTGTGGGTCATTCCAGGCTGTGCTGTTTTTTCAGTAGACAAGGAGCCACGACCAACACAAACCCTTGTGAGAAACAGCTTCAGGCGAGAACTGCCCACTGGGAAGCATTGGGACTGTGCCATTAGCTGCAGGGGACAGCTAGGGACAAGGCTGTGTGTCCTGTTGGGGAGGACAGTACTTACCTGGAGGTTCAGCCCCAGTGATTTTGGCAGCACAGACCAGGCCACATCCTGAGGATCCTGCAAGGAAGGACAAGTGAGTCACCATAATGGGCAGTCACTGGAAGGCAGCACCCACCTCAGCTGGGCAGTCCCAGCTGTGCCCTCTGCAGGTCCTCGCCCCAAATACCCCAGTCACACACGGGCCATGTGGTCTTGGCTCAGGGTGTCTATGTTGCTGCCCACTTGTCCAGCCTGCTCCTGTGCTCCTGCCCACAGGGGGACATACCACAAAATGCATAGCTGGTGTCTGGTGACTGCACACGAGACCTCAAACACTAAATCCGAGAGGACAGACGCTGACTGTGTATGTTCATGGCACCACAGACTCTGCATGTGACTTGGTGGGCCTGGTGAGAAGTAGCCCTACACGGCCAGACAGCATCATGGGGCCTATGGGGATTGGTGGTAGGAGGGCCTCCCCTGAAGTGGTTAGGTGACCCCACACCACTCGCTGTGCCCATGGTCCTTTTATGTTATGACTACCACTGTTTATCTCTCCAGTCTAAGGGGACAAGAGGGTCACTGTGCTCTCCCAAGGACCCGATGGACACATCTGATGCTGGGTCCTCCCACCAACCCGCGAGGGGCTCCCAGATAAAGCCAGGAGCAGTCGGGCAGAGGGCTGCTCACCAGGCCCTGACCTGGTAGCAAATGACTGTTCAGAAACATGGTCTCCCAACAGCAGGCCCAGATCTTTACCAGGTTGCCAGCCCTGAGCCTCCCTGCTATTGTGATTTTGTATTTTTTGTTGTGATAAAACACACACCATGAAACTGATCATTGTAACCATTTCCAAGTGTGCAGTTCAGCATTAAGCACAGCTGTTATCACCATCCATCCCCAGAACTTTGATCTTAACACTGGAAGTCTGTCCTCAGGACACACGCTGTCCCCTAGCACTGGCAGCCACCGCCCCCCTCTCTGTCTCTACGAATCTGACTAGTCCAGAGCCCTGGGGTACATCGAGTTGCATGGGGTTTGTCTCCAGAGACTGTCTGGTTCCACTCAATGTCCTCGAGGTCCACCCATGCAGCAACCTGTGTTAGGACCTCACTTTCCCAACTTATCCAACATCCCATGTTTGGATGCCCCTTTTAACCGGCTGCTGAAGAATATGGGCCCTGTGATTATTTGTAAGCTATCATTGCTGACAAACTGATACGTGAAAAGTTTTTTTAGTGTTGGCTTCTTCCCATTTTACTTTTAACCAGCGGTCCCTGCAATTTGCCATGTTTCTACTCCTGGCACCAGCCTGGCCTAACCCTCCACCTCACTTCCCCCCAGGAAGCCCCGCATGGCCTTGCATCCCCACAAACACTATGTCTGATCAGTTGTAAATGTGTAAGTGGCATCACCCTATGCTGTGACTCTGGAATTGCTGTTTTTTCTGAGCATGAAATTGAGATGGACCAATTGAGATGGTGGGGATGTGGCCACCAGGGGGCAGGCGGCTCTTGGCATTGGGTCCCTGGTTCAGCCACTCGCCTGGGACACAGGAGCTGTGGATGCTCACCAGTTGCAGGCAGACAGGCCCACCCACCACCAGGCAGGGGAAGGGGCTCTGTGGCCCTCCCCAGGTTGCTGGTCATGGGTAGAAGCCCTAACCGAAGCTTGGAGTTGGGTGCACAGAGTAGGAAAGAGGGGCCGAGGATCTGAGTGACCACCAGCAGTGTCCCCTTCAGGTCCAGCAATGCCTGTCCCCCCCCCCCCCCACAGAGAGGGCAGCTCTGGACCTTGGGTGACCACCTGGGTGGAGGCCCTCACAGATCATGATGGCTAGTTAGTCATAAATCAAGTACATTGGTTTCTCCAGGTCTCACAGACATAGCCCCAGGTGGGACGATTGGGCTAACACCTAGGACTGGAGGTCTCACCAGGTCAGTGGAGTCCCCAGGGGGTCTGCATCTCTGTCCTGAAGCCTTTCCCAGAAAGCCCCGGGACCTTATGTAGTTGGTGGTTCCAACTTTTAAAGAGAAGCCTGAAGTCTGAAATATTAAGTGAAGGCTCTGGTTTTTAACTAATTAAAACCTTAAAATTAGCTAGTTAAAATTAATTAAAATTGATGACATTTCCACTAATTAAAACTAACAGTTTTTTTTAAAACATGGTGTAGACTAACCTTGCACACACACACCTGTCTGCTGCCACTGTGGGAGGCCCTGGGCCAGGGCTGCAAACAGGACGGCAGACCAGAACATCTGCCGTCAAGGGCCCAGTGGCCAGTCTGCCTCTTGATAATGACCACCACCCCCTGACTTGGGTGGGAAGACAGGCGAGTCATCTTGGGGCGATTGGGGGCAGGATGGCAGTGGGAGATGTACTTGCCCCAGAGGCCCGTGGGCCACAGCCTTCTTAACCAGCTCTCATCACACGCCCCCTCTACTGCCACAGCCTCTCATCCACTCTGACTGACTGGGCACTGGTCTGTGCCTCCCTGTCCCCACCTGGCCTCCGGTCCTGTGCCCTGTGTGCCTTGTCGTGGTCTCTGTCATAGAGACGGGGCTGTTGAGGCTTCCCAGGACAGTCTGCCCAGCACGTCCAGCTCAGCTATGACCCTGAGTGCATGTGGCCAGAGCAGAGGAACCAGGTCCAGGGATTTGTGCAATGACCAGGTCCAGGTGAAGGGGCCCAGCCAGGGTCCTGTGGATTAGGGAGAGCCTTACCTCTTGTTGCCCCACTGTTCTGGGGTACAACGTCTACAGGTGACCAAGGGCACAGCTGCTCTCAGCAGGCATGGTGAGTGCTGCCTGGGTAGATGGGGGCCAGGTGTTGTGATTGCCTCTGGCACAAAAATGATGCTAAGGCTGTCAGCAGGAAATTGTCCTTTGGAGAGCACAATGGTGACAGCTACAGGCCCAGCACTTGGAGGGCTCGTGGCCTCTGAGGCCTTTGCCCTGGGTGGCTGGGCAGCGCCTTGCTAGGCTTCAGCTCGGACACAGACACTCCATGGCTGGCCACTGAAAAGGCCTGAGCAGAGTCCTTCAATATTTGCCTTGAGAGAATGGGAAGGACCCCTGAGTGCCCCAGGGAGATGGGGGCTCCTCAGTATAGGTGCTGAATATCAGAGCAGGGACCCACCCAGCAGCCCAAGGGGAAGGGCTGCAGCCAGGGGCAGGGGGTGTTTCTTTAGAACAAGTACCAGTACCTTGTGGAGTGGGAGTGGGAGGCAGTTCTGGTTCATTTGGACGTGCCCTCTCCCATGCTCAACACCTGCCCTGCACTTTCCTGGCTGGGGACTGGGGAAGAGAAGGTCACATGTCGTCTGCCTTAGGGGCATCCCTGAAGCGGCTGTCTCAGGGCACCTCCAGATGGACAGGCCATGGGCTAGGGACAGGGCCATGTCCAGGTAGGGGTGGTCTGGGATCTGCTCACTGGCAAGAAGGTGTCACTTGGTGGCTGGACATAGGGCTGGGCTGTTTCATGTGTGTCGTGACCACTATGGCCTTGGTCTCCATCACCGCAGGAAGGAACCAGGTGTGACACGGATTAGAAGTACAAGCTTGCGGGAGGCAGGCTAACCTTAATTTCAGGGTAGCCTCGAGCCCCCTCTGCAACAGCTATTTATCAAGGTTATACACAACAGGTGTGGAGAGTTAAGGTAAGGACATACACAACAGGTGTGGAGAGTTCAGTTAATTACATATGAGGGCTGTAAGGATTGCCACGTGTTCTTTCCTCATGTTCTTGCCCCACGTGTTCTTTCCCCGCAATCCTCATGAAGAACTACTAAGCATCGATGTTTAACACATGCTTACTAGTAAGTGACTGATCTTATCTCATTCCGGAACACTGAGTAACTTGGGGGATTTCCCTCAAGTCACAAAACGTCTCTAGGCTTGCCAGGAGACTGTCCTGTTCTCAGCGTTTCCTTTTAATGTGATAAGAATCAGTAACTGTTTTTGCAAGCGTGGTGTCCATTCCTCTACACGTGGCTCCCCCTTTCCAGAAGGAGGGTACAGAGCCACGCCCACTGGCCCTGCTGAGGTTGCAGATTCCAAGGGGAGCCTGCTGTAGGCTGGGGACCGTCCTGCAGGGCAGCAGTGTTGGGGAGAGGCCAGGAAGTAGGGACCCAGAGCCACAACCTTGAGGGGGTCGGATGGGTCAGGCTGGCCTTGGTAGGAGCAGAGCCTGGAGGATGGCCCCTGGGTGTCCCTCACTCTCTTAGCTCTCTTATGTCTGTTTGTTATCAAGTGGTGACAATCTGTGCAGCACAGAGGACTGGAGCTCAGTGTCATGCTGGGCTGTGCAGGTTTTATGACTTCTGACAACCTCTTTTGGCCCAGGCAGGTAGGGAGGGAAGCGGGGGGGCGGAGGGGAGGATGTCTTACACCCCATTTCACCCCCCATCATCATGGTGATCCCCAAACCCTCAGGGCAGTGACATAGGCCATGAAGAGTCACCAGGACCTGGGGGTATAGGAACTCTGGAGGACAAGGACTAGCTGTGGCACCATAACACTGGCCTGCCAAGTCCCCTGGGGCCTTCCCTAGGCAAAGAGAAGCAGTCTGCAGGGCTTCCACTGACACTAGTGCTAACAGCCCAAGCTCTAGCCTCTGCTAGGAAGTTTCTTCCTTGAGCCCAAATCCTGCTTGGGGCTCCACTGGCTGTGGTCCTACCCCGACCACCAGTTGTCTGAGACCCCCTTCTTTTCTCTCAGACCATGGTGGCCACCAGAAGCACATGTGTGTCTTTTATTTTTTTAAACAAAGTCTCATTCAGTCACCCTGGGTAGAGTGCTGTGGCATCATAGCTCACAGTAACCTCAAACTCTTGGGTTCAAGCAATTTTCTTGCCTCAGCCTCCCGAGTAGCTGGGACTATAGGCACCCACCACAATGCCTGGCTAGTTTTTCTAGAGACAGGATCCTGCTCTTGTTCAGGCTGGTCTTGAACTCCTGAGCTCAGGCAATCCACTCGCCTTAGCCTCCCAGAGTTCTAGGATCACAAGCATGATCCTTGGTGCCCAGCCTGCATGTGCATCTTTTAAAATTGAACAAAACTGGCTTGGCGCCCATAGCTCAGTGGTTGGGGCACCAGCCACATACACTGAAGCAGGCAGGTTCAAACCCAGCCCAGGCCTGCTAAACAATAATAACAACTATGATGAAAAAATAGCCAGGTGTTGTGGCAGACGCCGGTAATCTCAGCTACTTGGGAGGCTGAGGCAGGAGAATCGCTTAAGCCCAGGAGTTGGAGGTTGCTGTTAGCTGTGATGCCACAGCACTCTGCCGAGGATGATATGGTGAGACTCTGTCTCAAGAAAAAAAAAATTGAACAAAACTTCAAGTTCATCTCGTCTTGCTTTAGGTAGTCAACCCTCGCATGTGAACAGTGAAGACTAGACCATTCCCATTATGAGGGCCCCACCTGACAGCATGAACTTAAGGGACTTTCCACAGCCTCCTGGACACATCCCTTGAGGTACAGGCCATGAGGCTTCCCTGATACCATCTGGATCCACCCCCGACCCGCTGCAGCCAAAGATAACCACAGGCTAAGGGAAGAAAACAGAGGACAGAACCTGGGCTCTGCTCTCCAGGGGCACCACCTGTGAGCTCCGGGTGATCTGAGGGCCTTGCCTCTCTCCACAGGGGCCAGCAGAGTCAGACTCAGGGAAGAAGGTGCCCTGGATGTGGCAGGGCATAGACAGGGGGGCGGGTTGAAGGTTCTGTTGCCCACACCAAGCTTCTCTCCTGCAAGGACTATAGATCCACAGAGCCATGAGAGCCAATGGTGATACAGGACTCTGGTACCCCAGCCAGCTCAGTGGAGCTGGGGAGAGGGGGGAGTCGGACTGGCTGCCTATGCCCTTGGTGGTATTGGTGTGGTGGCAGTGAGCAGAGGAACCAGCAGGCTGGAAGGTGGGGGTGGGGGCACCACAGGAAGGTTCCAGTAGCTAGAGGGGCCAGACAACTGCTGGGGAGACACCAGCACCTTAGGTTTCCTTCCCCTTGCACTTGCTGCTGAATAGGGAGCCACCATTTCCTAGGCCTGGTCAATTGCATGCAAATTTCATTCCTAGGCCTTGGAATGAAAGAGATTGTAGTCATTCATTTGCAGCCCAAACATGTTGTCCCAGACATGCTAAATGTAACTACAGAGAGCCCCAGTAAATGTAATTACAGAGGGTTCCATGTGACTATATACACCCCTAGACAAAGAGTCCGGAGTCAGTGGGACAGACAGACAAAAGATAGAGCTTTTCTCTCCCTATTGGGAGCTTTGGTGTTTTTTGTATTCTTTTCTGTAAATAAATCCTTCTTACCACTGATCTGTGGTCCGTGGATTCATTCTTAGAATCACCAAGACCAAGAACCTACTGAAGACGAAATTCTGTTATCAATGGGATACCCGAGAAATGTGGGCCCAGTGTGGGGGGGTATCCAGGAAGGAGGCAGGTTAAACAGATGAACCAAACACAAACTGTATACAGGAGCACATGAAAGGACGAAAGGTGAGAAAAACAGTAATAAATTAAGACACGTACAGGACAGATACAGGAAAGCAATGAGACTTTCAGATGGATTTTGTTTTTTTTTAGGGGTCTCTTCTCTGTCCCCATGACTGGAGCGCAGGGGTGCAATCACAGGTCACTGCTGCCTCAAACTGCAGACCTTGAGTGATTCTCCCACTTCAGCCTCCTGAGTAACTAGGACCATGGGCACCACCATGCCTGGTTTGGATGTTTAAATAAAATCTCACTGAGGATGTGTGAGGGAAGTGCTCCGTGGCACCAGTTTGTCTCTCCCAGAATGATTTATAGAGTCAGCTCCACATCGATAAGAACACAATAAGTGGGTTTTGTCCAACTTGGAAAGATCTAAGGCTCACCTCTAAGAGCAAAAATGTGTGGTAACAACGTTTTTGTTTGAACAAGAGCAGCCTAGCTCTGAGGCTGGAGAGCCCAGGGCAGGTGCAGCGCCCGGGCTCCCTGCAGACAGCCAGCGGCTGGGACCCCGAGAGAGCCACCTCAAACCTCACAGCCACAGGCATAAGCAAGCAAATTCCAGATCGACTGAACTTTAATGGGGAGTCGATAATCATGAAAATTGGGGGATGGCAACAGCAGAAGTCACAGAGGAAAAGTCTGCTAGACACACTACATTTCACTTAAAAACACTGTAAATCAAAAAGCCCCATAAAGAAATGCAAGTCAAACAGCTTTGTACAACAGAGGCGCCAGGTCAGCGCTGGTGTCCTTGGTGTCCGGACCGCTGTTGCATCTATGTGTGTATTTACACGTCCAGACAGTGCTGCAGTCTGCGCACCAGGAGGACGTGAGCACGCACATTGGAAAATGGGCAAGGGTTACAAGAACAGCTGGTGTAAACAAGGACCCAAATCAGCCACGTTACAACATTCAAAACTACAACTTGGACTTGACCCAGTCATTTGTACCTTCGTATTAAACTGAAAGAAAAGAAAACCGTGAGAATGCCGTGCACTGATGCTCCAACCAGCAAAGGGTTTTAAGTTTACCTATTTTTTCAGATGGTCAAGTCTTTTTTGTGGCACAGGCAGGGCACGTGCGCTACCCTCCTCGCCCACACGTGACTGAGACTCCGCAGCAGAGGCGCTGCACGCAGGCGCAGTGCAGGGTCCCTCCTCTGCGCAGGCGCCAGTTGCCGAGCTGGCTGCATCCGCTATTTCCACAGCACATCTGGGAGGTGTCTCTAAACCAACATGTAAAAACTGCAGTTTCTTTTTTAACAGCAACAAAGAACTAACCACCCTGAATTTTCATTGCTCACTGCCACGGGTATTTATAAAGTAAATTGCTAGACATGGAGTTTGCTGTCATGTGCCCCCGCAGCGTGGTGCAGATGTATTTTAACTGTTCAGTTCAGGCGACTGTGGGGCAAACATCTCTCTGCGCACAGCACGTGTAGACACACTCAAGCACCTTGGTAAACTGCCGCAGGACCGTGGGTGAGCAGACGGCCAGCTGGGGCAGGAATCAGAGGTGCAGAGTGACACGGAAGACAGCGCCTCATACCTGCCATTTGGCGAGTCATTAACTGGTTTGTGCAGACTGTGGCCAGAGCGTGGCCAGTGGGAGCCCTAGGGTCACTGCTGGGGTAGAAGGCCAGCAGCCATTCTGTGAGGACACTGTGGCCCAGCAAACCATCTTTAGGGCCACCTCCAAGGACTCCTCTTCCAGGGCCAAAAGTGGAATACAAGGATGTGCCCACATGAGCAAGACACCATGCCCAGCACAGGCACAGTGCCGGTGCTGACCCTGCCGAGTGAGTTGCCACTGCACAGCACCAGACCAGATGTGGCCCGAGACACACGCGCTCTTCCCAGACAGGAAGGGGACTGTTTCTGTTTTGGGGGGGGCTGCATGTGATGGGGGCTGGGTGGGGTGGACAAGGATGGGAGGGTGTAAGGGAGGTGGGGGCTCTGCCAATGGAGGACAACAGCAGCTGAGAGCAAGTGAAGAGGAGGAGAGGGACTCTGGGTTGAGGCCACATAAGAAAGAAGTTAGAGGCCGGCATGATGGCAGCGCCTGCAGTCCTGGCTCCTAGGGAGGCTGAGGCAGGAGGGCTGCTTGCACCCAGGGGATGGAAGCTGCTGAGTGAGTAGTTTCTCCGAGAGGCAGTTTCCTCGCTGATGAAACAAAGCAACCAGGCTAGGGGCAGGGTGGCCATTCTGATTGGCAGAGGGACTGCGCATGACGCTAAGTGAACAGTTCTAGCTGTGGCTTCTGCCACTGTTGCATCATTCCAGGTTCTTTGAAATATAACTATTTCTCAGCCACTCATGGTATAAGAAAAAAAGGGGCAGGAAGAGAATAAATTATTGCTGAGCCTGATCTGTTCTCTCAGCTGCATGAACCACACAGTGTTTTGCTGCTGGTGGCACTTGGAGAGCATGGACGACACCTAGACTTGTTGGGAGGATGCTAGGTGTGCAAGGTCTGAGTACCACACAGCTCAGGGAGATGCCTTTGGACTGCCAAAGCCAAAGGAAAAACAAAGAACAGATAAGGGCCTTGAAATATGTTCTAAAAATAATCATTAACATTTGAAATAAAAATGCACATCTTCTACTTTAGCAGCTTGCTGTTTGTTTACAGCAAACTGAGTTTCTGTAGTCACAGCAGCACTGCTCTGTCCTTTGTGATATTAGCACTAGCATTTTTTACAGGTTCCTCTGAACCAACACTGCACATGGTAAGTCTGGGGAGCTCCTACCCAGTGGACACTAGCTCCAAGTGCTGGCTGCTGCACTACAGGTGAAGGTGGGAGTCTGTACTACAGAGGAAGATAAAATTTCCAGGAATGTGCATTAAATCCAAAGGATTGTGCCCTAATTCTAAGACACATTACTACTCAGAGAACTCAGGCTTGGGCTAAATGTGATTTTTGTAGAAAATGACAGGCACACAAGCAACACTCAGCACACACACCCCCACCCAGACAATACCAGAAACAGCTAAAAAACAGTCAAATGTGAAACAAAAATCTTTAAGACACTGCAGCTCAGGTTGTGTGCGACAGTGCTCCCTGAAGTAGGAGAAACAGAGAAGGTAAGACTTACAGTGGCCCAAGCCCACAGCTGGAAGAGTTTCTAGGCTAGGACTCTGGGTGGAGACGCTGATTTCCTACAGTTGAAACAAAGCTGGAGTCTGAGAGGCAGCCCTGGCTGGGATCACAGGACAGGGCCCAGAGAGAAAGAACTGTGCAGACGAGGTCCCCAAATCGGCAGAGGGTCCCCTTGGGTACATAGGCAAGCCAGGAAGTGAGAGGAATAGTCAAGGTGAGGGAAGAACCACCAGAAGGAGAGGGAATAGCACTCAGAGCTCATGTCTGTTCCCACCAGTCAGAGTGGAAAATCTCATTATTCACGCGACACTAGGTAGAGCATTCATAAGGGTTTTGCCTTAGTTGCGGAGAAAACTAGTTCTAGACTAAAAGCTGCTCTGATCATCCCCCAAAAGTTTCCAAAAGGAAACAAACTGTAACTTAATTGTATTCCAGAATAAAGTTCAAGAATATTTATTGGAACACAAAAATATCCACTAAGTAATAAGGTAAATGGCACTCAACTGAGGGTGACATAATGAGACTCTGTCTCAAGAAAAAAGAAAAAGTTGGACAAAGATGACCTGAACTTTTTGCCAACAACTCGTGGCTCTTGCATCACAACAATGCACCAACTCACATAGCATGGTCTGTGAGGGAGTTTTTAGCCAATAAACAAATAACTGTATCAGACACCTTCCCTAATCACCTGCTCTGTCCCCCAATGACTTTCATCTTTACCTGAAGATAATGGAAATATTGAAATGAAGACATTTTGATAACATTCAAGACATCAAGGGTAATACCATGACAGCTCTGATGGCCGTTTCAAAATTGCTGTGAAGTATGGACTAGGCACTGGTGTTGGTGCAAAGCTTCCCAAGGGGAGTACTTTGAAGGTGACTGTAGTTATAGTCAGCAATGAGGTCTGTAGCATTTTTTCTAGGATTATTTCATGAACTTAATTATCAGGCCTTGTATAACAAGAAAAACCATATAGTCATTTCGATAGAATAGTGTTTCTGATGAACCTTAAATGTGTGTGGCTCAGTGAAAGAAATGAAGCTGAAATAGCTACATATAATATAAACCCAACTACATGACATTCTGAGAAAGGTGACACTATCATGGTGGTAAAAGGTCAGTGGTTGTTAGGACCCCTGACTGTAAAGTGGGAAAGGCCAGGGGATTAAATAGGTGAAGCACAGGGACTACTTAGGGTAGCTGTATATTGTGCATATACTGAAATAGTGGATACATGACATAATAAATTTGCTAAAAACACATGAGACTTTATAGTACAAAGAACAGACTTCATAATATGCAAATTGAAAAAAATCATTTGGGAAGTCAGAGAACCTCAGGATGGAATCCAGAATGCAACACAACAATGTACTTGTGTTACAGGTGTATGATACATCTTCATTATGGCATGTTGAGGAAAAGGCACTGACCTAATTCAGAATGACAAAATTTGGAGGTGAATGAAGTCGATGAGACTAAAGCGAAAGGAACTGCATGGGAGCAGTGACCTACAACTGATGAGGAGGGACACACATGACCACTGCTCTCCAGCTAAGGAGGGAACTGACCTGAGCTCTGCTCTCCAGCTGAGGAGGGAATGAGGGGAACACTGCTCTCCGGCTGAGGAGGGAACTGAGGGGAACACTGCTCTCCGGCTGAGGAGGGAACTGAGGGGAACACTGCTCTCCGGCTGAGGAGGGAACTGAGGGGAACACTGCTCTCCGGCTGAGGAGGGAATGAGGGGAACACTGCTCTCCGGCTGAGGAGGGAATGAGGGGAACACTGCTCTCCGGCT